>JAVQJF010088649.1:0-10515 GCA_036023855.1 Gadopsis marmoratus
TATGTCTTTATCCTTGTCTGTGTTTGTTCTGTGCAGATCAGTTTCTTTAAGCTGGGTTCAGAAAATCTCACCCAGCAGTGGGAGGACTTCCTGGGAACCATAGGAACCAGTGTCCAGAAGTATGCACCCTACCCCCGAAAAGTTTCTTATTTTGTTACATTCAGGGTCTTAAATACTGTGACTTATTTAGTTTAACTCGGTTTTTACGTTTCAAATTTTTGTGGTTCAGAAGAAATTGCAAATGGACGGAAACATGTTGGCAGTATGAAGACATCAGCTGTGAGTGAAATGTGGATTCAGTGTGTCTGTGTGTGTGTTTGTAGCGTTCGTCGGGAGATGGAGGAGGAGGTTGGGCAGATGCAGCAGACCATCCAGGAGATGGAGCGGTCATGTGACCCGCTGTACGTGCCGTGTGACCCTGACCCCGCCCACTCACCTGTCTGTCGCAACCTGACCAGGAAACAGGGCTACCTGTACATCCGCAAGTAGGACACACACACACATATTTTAATCCCTTTATTTCATGTTCACATTAAAGCTGCCATGTATAGAGTTGTTATCTGATCATATCATCATTTAAATCATTCTGCGGTTGTAAGTTTTCGGTTATAGAACAATCCGAGGGGAAACTGGTGCAGGTTACGTACATGCAGCCTCTGGATTATCTGTCTGTCTGAGTGTGTCTGAATGCCAACATTGGAGGTTTTCAAATCCAAACACGAAATGGCTTCAAAGGATAATTTATTTCAACTTGAATCTCATTCTTTGCGATTATTGCGACATTTCACTCACTTTCAGTCTGAACTCCAGCTGAAGTGATTTAGATAATCTGAATAAACTGTTGGTTTGTTTCCAACCTGTCTGACTGCTCGTGTTTCTTGATCAGACTTCATTGTCACAAAAAATTGTAACTAATAGAAAGGACAAGAAAACTGAAAAATTAACCTTTTATGTAACCAAATTGAAATTAATTGTAAGGTATATTATCTTTGTCTAAATACTGTTTTCAAAAGGGTTATATAAAGTTCACTTACCTCCTTTTAAAGTCTCTTTCTATCATGTTTGTGTAATGTGCCTGGACTCCTGCATCTGGTGTTAAGGTTGAAAATAAATTGGGAATTAGGATCTTTACGCTTAGTTTGTCGCGTGCGTCCCGTCTTCCAAGGGGTTAAAGTAGCTCTTCTGTCTGTCTCTCAGTAAGACGGGGCTGGTGTCGTCGTCCTGGGAGCGTCAGTACTTCTTCACGCAGGGCGGTAATCTGATGCAGCAGGGCCGGGGCGAGGTGGCGGGCGGGCTGGTCACAGACCTCGACAACTGTTCCGTCATGGCGGTCGACTCTGACGACCGCCGCTTCTGCTTCCAGGTCACTTCCTTCGATGGCAAGAAGTGAGAGGGCGCCCCCTTTTTTTACATTTGTCTCCCATGACCAAACTGTAGCTCTTCTCTCCATTTTTAAGTTTTCGGAGGCTTAGAAGATTATAATTCCACGTTAATCTTTGTACTGTTTTCCTCGGCTCGTGTTCTGTCAGAGTGGTGACGCTGCAGTCGGAGAGCAGGAAGGACTGCGAGGAGGTAAACGGTTTTTCTGTCATGTGACCTGCCTTGTATCGACTGTCTGCTGTTCTGTTGTCTCCTCACACCGTCTCTCTGCTGCTTCCTCCACCAGTGGATCTCCACCATCAACAACATCTCCAAAAGGATCTACCTGAGTGAGAACGCAGAGGTCTGTGTCCTGCATCGCTTATTACGTTTTTCGTATTTACCTGATCACAGGACACAGTTGGAAAAACCACTCAAATTAATATGCACGTCCACATTCATGAGGACGTTTCGACACTACTGTGTCTTCATCAGAGTCAGAGTTTGTAAGTCTGCCTTGAAGGAAAGTCTCATTTTCCTCCAGCTATGGTAGTCCCTGCCACTGTACACCGATCAGCCATAACGTTATGACCACTGACAGGTGAAGTGAAGATCATTGATTATCTGGTTACCATGGCACCTGTCAGTGGGGGGGATATATTACGCAGCAAGGGAACATTTTGTCCTCCAAGTTGATGTGTTGAAGCAGGAAAAATGCGCAAGCAGAAGGATGTGATCGACTTTGGCAAGGAACTAAACTATGATGTGTAGACGACTGGGTCAGAGCATCTCCAGCACTGTGGTCAGTACCTAACAAAAGTGGTCCAAGGAAGGAGAACCGCTGAACCGGAGACAGGCTCATGGGTGGCCGAGGCAGAAACTGTGAATGCCGGTTCTGATAGAAAGGAGTCAGAACACACAGAGCATCGCAGTTTGTTGTCAGGGTGCCCAATGTTATGGCTGATCGTTGTATGTTGTTTTGTAAAACTGGTCAAATTAAAAAGCAAGCACTATGTGTTCACAAGCAGCGGATTTCTTACAAAATGTGACACATTTCCACTTCCAGCGTAGACAGAAAGTTAAAGACAAAATGTCTGTTGTTGGGAAACAACAAGGTGATGCCTTAACCCAGTAAGATCAGATTAACTTAACTGAAAAGCTATTTGCATTCATGCATTCAAACCCTTTTCCTATTGGTTGATGCGGAGAGTTCTGTCGTCCTATTGACAGGAGCTGGCAGCCAGAGTGAACCAATCAGCTCTTGAAGCTGTGACGCCGTCGCCGTCCTTCCAGCAGAGACACGAGAGCATGAGACCCAGCAGGTGTGTGTGTCTTGTCCTTACAACTATGTAGCTTCAAGGTGCGATCGACGACCTTTCAACCAGTCAGCTGCCAGATATAATGAAGATATAAGGATCCTTAGTGGCCAATCAGATTTCTGTGGAGAGAGTGGACGAGGAAGACCGTCCATCTCTCTATCTATCTATTTAATTGTTCGTTCATTCATTCATTCCAGTAAAGGGTGTGTGGGCCGAGCGAGCAGCATTAGCTCTGTGGGCTCAGAGCCATCTCCTGCCCTTTCAGTGCTCTCATTGGATGCGCTGGTTGCCCCGGAAACACCCATCCAGTTTGACATAATTTCCCCCGTCAGCGAGGAGAACTCGGGACAGAGCAAGACGGCAGCACAGTCCGGCAGGTAGGTGTGTGGTGTTGCAAGCCTGCTGAAATGTCTGTTTCCTCGTATTTCTTCCAATATTAATTTTAAAGGATCAGTTCGCCCAAATTTTGAAAAACACTTCTATAGGAGGTAGATTTAGGAGGTTTCCAAATACATTGGCGGTGGATGGAATTTAATTAGTGATTCTGATTGATTGACTTGTATGAGAGAATGTATGGGGGGGGGGGGGCTTGTGTCCTGTATCAGCTTCTGGTTAGTGTTTTATATTATGTAATATATTGTGTGTGTGTCCACAGAAGAAGTAATCCATTTGGAGAGTCAGGAGACAGCACGTCAGGAGACAGCGAAGGTACCGTCTGTCTGTCTGCACCCAGATCCAATTTTGTCACGAATTTGTTTAATGAAAATTAGCAAACAAGTGCCAGCGTCTTCTTTGCCCTATTCTTAAATACGCCGAACCTTAATTGGCTCACTACTGCCCCCATGTGGCTGGACAGCATCAGGCAAAGCGTGGTCACACCAAATATTGATTAGATTTAGATTTGGCTTCAGTTCATTCACTGCATTTTGTTAATTGATTGAACTAAACTATTAACACTACCATTTTTGAAGGCATTCTTAGTTTACAGCATTTTTTCACACCTACAGCTTTTGCACAGTGGTGTGTGTGTGTGTGTGTGTGTGTAATAGATTGTGATATTTGTTTGTTTTGTTTTTTTCCTCCGTGCCCGTTGTCCAGACTCGATCCTCCACCAGCTCTTCATCGTTCGCTTCCTGGGCTCCATGGAGGTGAAGACTGCTGAGTCAGCAGACGTCATCTCTGAGACCATGAGGCAGATCCTGGCAGCCAGAGCCATCCACAACATCTTCAGGATGACGGAATCACACCTGCTGGTCACTTGTGACTGCCTCAAGTATGAACCTGTGTGTGTGCTTTGGATTAAGTTGTCATTGTGGAAAATGTGTCTTAGACGTTACGCTGAGAATAGACGTCTCAGAACAACATCTGGTTCTGGTGCAACGTCGGCCTGCTGCCAATCTGATGATTTTGTCAACAAAAGAAAACAAAATACTTGGAGCTCAGGCGCCGCGACAACACAGTAATGCTTAAAATGGAAACAAACTAATTTAAAATAAAGACCAGTCAAACCAGGAGATGCGTTTAAATCAATAAACAACAGTAAATATCATGAAAGTCCAGCAATCACTTTCAGACATTTTGACCTGATTGTGGCTTTAGCTGAAAGGTCTGGGGGTCTGAGTTATTGGGAGTCATCCTCTGGGGATCATGAACAGCTGCCTGCGCATGGTTGAGATATAACATTGGTCTAATTTATAAAATAAATAGCTTTTGCTGCAGCATGAATCTAACAGTTTGTTAGTTTCTTCTCTATAAACACGGATGGAGTGACAATACTTAAAACATGCTTTGCATGTAAAAAGATTGACTTTTCCATCAAGCAGGACAGAATTTAAAAAAAGACTGAGATTGAGAGGATTTTAGTCATTGATATTTCTCTGTTCATCATTTTAGAAACACTTTTTTTTTCTATGCAGGAAAAAGGCTTTTAAATCGATGGATGTTTTTTTTTTTTTTTTTTCAGGCTAATTGATCCTCAGACACAAGTGACTCGACTCAGAGTAAGAGGACCTCCGTCTCTCTGCTTAGATAGTTGTAGTCAGACACGTTTCTAATGATTCATCACCGCTTTCCTCCTCCTCTCTCCTCCTGTAGTTCCCTCTCTCCAGTGTGGTTCAGTGTTTGTCCCATCAGGACAACAAGCGGCTGTTTGGTTTCGTTCTGCAGCCGGCAGGCGGGCAGGGCGACAGCCGGGCCGTCTGCTACATCTTCGAGTCCAACAACGATGGAGAGAAGGTTGTCCGTCGCTCCGTCTGTCCGTCTCGCTGTCTAACACTCTATTTGGTCCGTCTGACCTGTTTGTCTTTTTCTTCTGTTTCAGATCTGTGACAGCATCGGTCTGGCCAAGCAGATAGCCTTCCACTCCGAGATGGTGAGACTGATTTGACACTTCATTATGCCGAAGCTAAAGCTAACTCAAGCATTAGGTGGCGGTAGCGGTGCCTTCAGGGGTTGCTGTGGAGGTTTGAGTATTCTTGCTGTGTTTCGTTGTGTAGGACCGTAAGGCAGTGGAGAAGAGGAAGGAGCAGGACAAGGTCAAAGAGAAACAGCAGGAGGAGCTCTGCAAACAGAGACAGATAGAGAAGGTGACCTTTTAACCTTTCACCCCACACTTTAACCATGACGCACAAACGTGGTTTGGTCACATGGTCGTTTTACATTCACAGATTTACAGTCGGTCGTAGAAGCAGATGAATCCTCATCATTTTTGACTGTATTAAGTTGAAAGAGACCATAGTGGAAAATTGAAAACACTATAAGCGGGAGATTATTAGAATCACATTTTTTCCTGTTTTCTTTACTTCTCATGCAGATTACCATCTAATTGACATTTGTATATTTATTACATGAATGTGAAGTAATGAAACGGACAGCTTCGCTATTTGCTGCATTTCTGCTGACTCGACGGTTTCGGGTACAGCTGTTTCGCACGCTTTTCAAATGACTGTACAGATTAAATTACTGTACTTGGCTGAGTTCCTACTGTAGCCTGAGGAACAGCGTTTCTGTACAAGTACAAGACCCAAAATGAACACCGTAAGCGGACTAGTTGATGACTATAAGCAAACAGCATTTGTATAGGAACGATTCAGTTCATCTGCAGATTGTTTTTCCTTGGCCAGTCGTTTATAACTGAAAAATTAGTTTCCTTAAACCCAAGGTGAAGTCTTCAAACTACTTGTTTTGTCCAAAACCCAAACACACTTGATTAACTATCACAGAGGACACAAAATAAAATCATCAAATCCCCACAGCTGGGAACAAGCTGGATGATGATTTGTTGATCTACACACACAGCAGCATAATGTGCCGCTTTGTTTTACAACAGATTTAACTTGACTGCTGTCTTTTTCCTCATTTTGTCTCCAGGATCTGGAGGAGCAGAGCCGTTTGATCGCCGCCTCGAGTCGCCCCGCTAACCCGCCTGCCCCTGACGGACAATTCTTAGTGCTTAGCAGCAGCCAATCGGAGGACAGTGATGCCGGCGAGGAGGGGAAGAAGAGGGGCGAGTCTGAAGCCTAACAGAGCCAACGGAGGATGCGTGTTTTACCACCCAGGCTGCTCCCAGCTGGTACTGTCAAAGCAACAGCTCAGGAATCGGAGGGGAGGGGGAACACCACCCGCCCGGGCTGCCTGGGGCTGAAAAACATGTGCTCCCTCTCTGCTGGACTCTGTTTGAGGTTTGTTGTGAAGCACCGTCACTCTGAAAACAGAGGATAAACTAACTTCTCAGCATAAGAGGAGGAGGAGGAGGCGTGGACTTGTTTTATTCTGTGTGTAAGAACGCTGCCTTTTATACCGGCAACACAAATATAGATTAACCTGCAAGTTTCTGTTTTTTATGTTAATTTTATAAAACGAAAATAACGCTAACAACAATGACAGAGGATTTAAAGCAAAAAAACACATGCAGAGTAATGAACCAATATCTGAAGGAGACGTTGGGAGGAAACACCAAAGTCAGATTTGGACGGTGTCGATGTCAGCTGTTGCTCAAGGGCTCTTTGGCAGGAGGCGATTGTTTCCCTCCAGCAGGAGATCCCAAAGGGCAACAGGACGCCTCAGTGCTGTTAGTAAAACGTCTCGGAGAGAGAGCACGGAGTCTTATTTTTAACAGTCTTTCCTTCTTTCCAGGCTGCGTCGCTGGTTTTCATTCATTTCACCGCAGAATGAAAATCAACTTGTAAAGTCTTGAAACTTTAAATTATTTAATGAATTAAATGCTTCCAGCATCTGGGCATTTTGTAGCGTTTTCGGTTGTTGTGCAGCGCAATCGATCAATCAACAAAATGACTGGCACATTAATCTATAATAAATATAGTTCTTGCATCACAGTGAACATCAAGAAGGATGTCTTGCGTTGCGACATCACAACAACAGCCACGTTCCTGTGTAGCCTGGATACCAAACTCAAGTCTCGAGTCTCTGCGAGGTGATTTTCATAGTTTACTAAGATAAACTGGCGAAGGTTCAAATTTCAGCAGCACATTTTCCTTTTATAGTTGTGAATGAGTCTCTTGGTGCACTGGGACCCCAGCAGGGCAGCCAGGGTCAAAGGTCAGCTCTACTTTAGCCAGACTGAAAAATATTTTGGGCTCCAAAACCTCCTTCTTGATCCACAAGAAAAGGTCGGTGACCTTCAACCAACATTACCTTTTTTTTTTTATGCCTCAGAATTGTGTTTGTTGATATAATTGTAGAAAACAATGAATTTTTTTTGGATGCTGTGTGTGTGTGTGTGTGTGTGTGTGTGTGTGCGTGTGTGTGTGTTAGCGTGTCGTCAGGACCGGAGCCGAATTGGCTGCTACAAGATTTTTTTTATTCCAAAATCTGCAACTTACAAAATTAACATTTGCATGAAATTTAAGTAGTACTCATTAATGAGAGTCAAATACTGTTCATGACCAACAGTTCATATTTTAGGCCACAGAGGCCAAAGATGCTTCGCTCTTGTTTTTATCTTTGTCTGTTTGCATTGTGAAACACTGGTCTTACATTTTGTAAAGTTGGAGATCCGTCAACGCGAGCTCAAGTCTGATCAAACGATCGCCTCGCGTTTGCCGTATTTGTTGGCAGGTCTCCATTTTGAAAACTGAAGATTTGAGCTCAACTTTTGCCTTCCCTGACGAGCCCGGTACATTTTATTAATTCGGTAATTTGAACATCTTTGTGTATGTAAGGACCATGTTTCCTACAAACAGACTGTCCTATATCTCCTCTGCCAAATGACCAGCTGGGTGTTTCTCCTGACGTCACGATGTGCATCTGCACTTTCACAAACGTTTATCCGGATCACTGTTTGGGGCCTTTGCACACGTTTTGTTCATTAATCTGCCTTCATCCAGAGTGATTCACAGCGGTTTTATCTGTAGCAAATCAACGGAATAAGCTTCAGTTCCGACATCACGGAGGTTATACGTAGGGATGTTAAAGGTCAGAGGTCACAGCCTTCTTGCTGTGGGGAAGAGATGATTTCTAAAAGCCTAAATCAACAGTTACTGATCATGATTTTATTTTTCTGTTATTTGGGAGGATGTTTTCTTGCTGTAACCAGGTGACGGACTCGTGTTTGATGGAGCTGCACTTTGCTGAAGCAGGAAAACACGACGGGATCGATGATGTTGAACTGTAAATGAGTTTCGGTGATAATTGTTTCCGTGTCATGAATAATAAAAAGGCTTTTCATTGATAAATAAAGCACTAACTCCACCCGCCTGAGTCCGTCTGATGTCACTTTTAGCTAACTCTTTATTTAATTTGAGCTATTTCAGCTGAATATTACTTCAAGCTAACTATCCGAACAGCTTATCCATTACTTTAACCCTTTAAACTATTTACTTTTAGCTTTCCATTTCAACTGACCTTTAGCTAAATATTTCAACCATTGCTTAGCTATTCACAATTGATCCTTTCCAGCCATTTCCCCATTTAAGCTATTTTAAATGATTTTCAGCTGTCCTTAATTGTTTATTCCATTGCTTTTAGCTAACCTTTTATTGTTTACTTTATTGCTATTTCAACAATCTATCCATAACTTTAAGCTACTGTTTTAAGTGCGTCTCATTGCTTTTAGCTGTTACGCGAAGTGATAACCATTTATCACTTTAACTGTTTCAACTTCTCTACTCGCTTAAGTATTTTAGGCGCGCAGGTGTTCCAGCTGACCCGATATCAGCAGCCTAATAAAGAATTGGTACAGATCAGCCTGTATTTAAAGTAAAACAAACGCACAAACTGACCTCCATGACAACTTTATTATAACATAAATTTGAACAAAATGCACCATAAATATAAAAATATAAATTTTCATAAAGACTTATTATCTAATACCTGTGAAATATAGGATAGGCCATAATGTTACAGAAATACCTAAACTGATTATCCAATCAGCAACACAACAAATGACATCTTTGTGTACAGATTTACACAAAAGAACCAGCAAGACTTTAACTCGCATCCAGTTTAACTGAATGGAGCCAGTTTCAATGTCGGATTCAGGTTTTAAAAATAACTACTGGATGAAGTGTTTCTGCATGTTACATAGACATTTGATTGCAAAACCAAATTCATAGACATATTACAAGAAACATAGTTGAAGAAAAATAGAGTGAATATTAACGTCTGCGCTGCAATAATTTATAAATAGATGAAAAGATGAAGAGATTCAGTGCAGTTAAATTTGTTTCCCATATAAATAATTCCACCTGGTTGTCTAGAACAGTGGTTCCAAACCCAGACATATAATATGTATATAATATATATAAGTTAGATTTTTGGTCACTCCGCCGCCAAAGATCTGTTCACAGCACACAAACACATGTAAAGCCAATTATAAACACACACTTTTTATCCCAATAACTGCAGTGTAACATCAGTTTGCGGTAATGAAGTTCAAACTTATCTTAGCGTTGTACACAAGGATGCTGGGATCTACAGGATTTTCCACGTGCTGTGAACGCAGCAGCAACATGTCTTTGTGATCGAGGCTATGAGGGATCCTTCAGGTTTCTCCTGGATTCACAGGCTCTGTTCAGTCCAGCTCATAGCAGGCAGCCAGACGTGTCTGAAGACACCGGAGCATCACATCAGCGTCTACTGTTCTAGGATGTGGTTGGAGAGCCAGTCCAGACCCTCGGCCAGACCTGAACCGCTGACGGCACAGGACGCCTGGACGATCCACTGCACAGACACACAGAGGGACCAAGACAGGAGCTCAGCTACAGTTTATATTTAAATTGTGTGGCACAATAACGTTAGCTGAAATGATCACGATGACATATGCTTATATTCATAACCATGTTACAGGTTGATATCGTTTTAGTTTTATTTAAAAGTTTAAATGTTACAGATCTTGTGTATCCAGCTCATTCACTAATGTCCAAATCAACAGCTTGTTCTGTAGTCGAGCAGCTAACTGGGATTTCAGACATTTCTAATTGATCGCATTGCATTGTGGGATTGTTAGCAGAAATTGGGCACGTACCGGCTGCGAGACTCCTGATAGGCCGAGGGCCTCGCTGATGTCACTGACGGCCATGGCTCTGGGCAAATCTTGTTTGTTAGCAAACACCAGTAAGGCCACGCCCCTCAGCTCGTCCTCCTCCAGCTGCAAGACACAAACACAACAGGAGGTGAGTCTAACAGGAAACTTTCCGGCTTTCCAATACAGGTACGGTATCTAAAGTATTACTTACAATTACTTAAAGAAACAAGTATCTGCCAATGTCTCAAACCCAAAACAACCTGAAGACAACATTCAGTACAGGTACGTGTGTGTGTGTGTGCGTGTGTGTGTGTGTGTGTGTGTGTGTGTGTGTGTGTGTGTGTGTGTGTGTGT
>JAVQJF010088659.1:0-14120 GCA_036023855.1 Gadopsis marmoratus
CCCCCCCCCCCCCCCCCCCCCCCCCCCCCCCCCCCCCCCCCCCCCCCCCCCCACCAACCGAAGAGAGTCCTTAATTTTATAGATTCAGAGTATATATCCACTTCTACAAAGAGCCAAAGGAAAGTGGTCACTCTCTTCAACTGCTCATGAGAACTGGCAAACACACAGAGTGAAGTGTGCTTCAGGGAGGGAGAGCGAAAATGTAGCTGGCAACCAGAGGGAGAGAATGAGAAAGAGGGAGGATGGTAGTCACTGTGAGAATCATTTCTAATGTTTCTTCACACAGCGATATTTCTGTAGGGGCTGTCACATTTAGAAACATTGGTAAGTCGGGTGCTGTGAACCCAGAACTAGTGTCTGACATGGCAGAGGCCTGGCCACAAGACAGCAGAAGACAGAAAACTTTTACTGAAAACAAATCTAAGCCTAATGATGGCAGGCATGGGTAGTCCAGCAGAATATTGTCTTAGTATTTAGTGCTAAACAGAGAATTTAATATAATCTACAGTCATTATACTATTCGTACATGTTACAGTACTTTAATCCAAAGATGCCCTTATCCAATAAACATTTACTCACACAAGTAAATACGTAACAATAACTTGAGAGATAGGTAAATGGAATAGTGTCAGGGAATAGGATTTTTAGAGAATCATGGTAACTTGAGAGGTTATTGGTAATATTCGGTCATTGTCCATTTTCAAGCCCAGAGACATAAAAAAAATTGCTCTGTTACACATTTGCTGTCATCATCAGCAAGTTGGTCAACTTGCATTTACAGAGCTATCTGATCTGCGCTGTAATAGGCTACACGTCACTGCCATCGCACGTAGGCAAGAACAAAGACCTGACAGTCTTCTCTATCTGGGACGCATTATGCACCAACTGGAAGAACCAACGGCTTTTCACAAGAACTGCAAATGTGAACGCCATTATAGGGATAGTGCATCAGTCGACCTTGAATATTCCATGGAGCACAGAGGCCTAGTTGAAGATGTTGGGAAGTGGAATTGTTCTGATGATGACCCCAAAGTCAAACCTCTCACGTCATAGAAGCAAGTTTGCAGGCCCTGCTGGAATGCATCAGTCAGCAGAGCCCATAAAGGACTCTTTCACTGGTCGAGCACCCCACTCTTGACCTTGTGTTTTGCGGTGCGTGCTGGTAGAAGCGTCGCTTGTCAGCTATTGACTGTCTGACTGAACTGAGTGACGCTATCTTGCTTTCTTGATTACCGTCTTCCCTGAAAATGACACTAAGATTGTGTAACATGTTATAAAGGGAGTTAATGTACATACATGTCACAGACCTACTGAAAGAGTTTGCTATAATACATGTTAATTTCCCCTTCAACTGCATTCACGAATTGTGAGAAACAAGCAAAACAAAATGCATTCAAACATCTTTATAAACTACTAGATAACAGCACACAATTGAGCACTGGTATGACCCACCTTCCCATACTTTCAAAAATCAAGTATAGTCATAGCTGAATCCTGAATGATACAATGAAAATAACTAAGACAGAATTCAACCACTGTGGATGTTAATGGGTTGCAAACTTTCTAGAAACTGTAGCAGAGAAAGAGTTCAGCTTCATTCCCAGCATTACACGAAAGCCTAAAATGTGAGGATGATATACCAAATAGGCTATTACAGTGATAACAGACATGTCTTTACATACGTTTTTGCCAAATAACAAAAAAGGTCCACCATACAAACACTCCACCAAATATTTGGCAATGTTGCGCTACACATTTGACCAATTCAAACTTACAGCCATTTCGACCCGGTAAAATCCCTCAATACCTAAGCAAACTATTGGTACCACACACAGTAGGCTATGGAAGACAATGAAACATGCCCTGTGTGAAACAGACAAATACATGGAGTGATGGATGCAGACTTTACAGAAGATTACACATCTTGTTGAACCTGGTGGGCAACGGTTTCTCAGGATCAGAAAACAAATCTTGGCAAGGAAACATGAAACAACCTGCTGGCAAAAAAAAACAAGACAACACCTTGGTCCTACCAAAGAAATATGTTCCCTCTATTTTCTCTTTTGAACAAAACATGAACCAAAGTACATAATGCTACACATTCAGACTATAGGCTAGCTATTGCTACAAAAAGCCTACATGAGAAGGCATGATGGAGCCAATGATAAACTGTCAGACACCCCTGAGAGAACTTTTTTTTAAATCAGCAAAGGTTTTGGAGAGTTGTCTTCTAGTCTCCTGAGAGAACTTGGGTTTGGTCAGGAACTAGTGTTGATGTGGGCCTGTAAAGCTAATTGACACATTGTGTATGATCATACAGACATTTTTAAATAGTTATCCGAGAGAAGGGTCAAGAATCAGAAATGCACAAAACATATTCTGTGGGCGAATACTTTTTTCTTTTTGCCATATGACTGAAAATGATAGCACAGCCTTGTTTGCTGTATAAGATATAAGATATAGATATAGATTCAGACCAAATCAGGTGAAAACTGCAGTCCTCCCATTCACTTGAATTTGGGTAGTGCAGTTAGGCTGTAGCAGTGGGGACCACAGGGGGGTGCCATAAAAACAACGCAATGGCCCTGCCGCGAGAACTTAAAACAGATCAGACCGGAAGACGGCCAGGTGAAGAAGAACTTTGATTACCATGTAGCAGTCTGCTGTTTACTGTTTCATTCCACTGTTTACCGGGCAACTGAGGAGATGGAGGACAGACTGATCGGCACCGTGATGGGCTGTACATCAGCTGTTCAGCCCTGCCACGAGGGAGTACAAAGTTGTTAATCGCCATGCAGTCACTTGGCATTGTATCACGATTGCTACAATCCACATGGCCATGTAGTGACACTCCCACACCACCCTGCGCTAATCTCCGTAACGCTCGATTTAGTGTGGATGCAGCCTATGTCATGTCACCTCCATAGAAAATTACAAAGCACTACAAAGAATAAAGTTCCAAATCTTCAAAAAAGGGACACAATTTGGTTTACAAGTATACATTTATATATCATACAATAATAATGTAATAATAATAACCATTATTTTCATTATTGATTAATCTGCCAAATACTTTCTCAATGAATCTCAACGGAACAAACTCAGAAATACGAGCGCAAACTGTCCACCACAACAAAAGGTGATCTTGAAATTGACTGCTTTGTCCCAAACACAAATCATTTTACTATCATATAAGACAAATAAAAGCAACAAATTCTCACATTTGAGAATCAGGAATCAGAAAGTGTTTGGAACACTTGCTTGAAAAAATACTTAAAACAATAACTGGCCACCCAAATAGTTTGTAAAATACCTTTTGTCGACCGACTAGCTGATTAAACAACTAACAGTCTCAGCTATAATACTCATATTAAAGTGACTTTAGTTGAGGCTATGCTGGCAAATGATACAGACGCTTCCAATAAACACAATCCAAACTGTGCTTAGCTGCCCAGAGGCCTCTCTCGCTTCCAGCAAGTAACTTCTGACTTGTGGATATGTAGCCCAAACTTAAGGCAATGTTTTCCTGAAAAGCCCACCCAATAACAATCAAACTTGTATTGCACTACTTAAACAACATCTTAACATATGGGTGTCCTGGACGCCTGTAAGTGTACCTGCTGAACCCAACAGCTTTGTTGGCAACAGTAAACATGTTAGGGGTGTCAACACACTGACCTACCTGCCTACTTTTCTAGGGAATACTCATCGTCACTAAATTCGGCATGCAAAGATGGCAAACGACACTAAATCATCATATTGGTGTTATGTCTACACAATAAAATCCCAAACAAAACAGCCTCAGTGGTCCTGTAGTGCATGCATGCGAAATGCTAACGTTAGCTAGAGACAGTAACTACAGCCAGCTGATGATCGAATCCTTTAAATGGTGTCGACCCTGTTGACCTAACAGTTAGCTACATTGGGTTTCCATGTAATGCCAAAGACACAGTCCGGGTTCATTTAAACAAGCAGCAATAACTTCAGACGGATGCGTTAGTCAATTGTAGTTTTGTAGGTCATTCGCTCGCTACCAGCAACCAAACTAGCGTTAACTTATGTACAAGTTGGCTAAACACTCGACTTTACCAAAAACATATCGATGGAAGTTAACTGCGTGAAACAACGACCGATATGCTAGCAAAGCGTTTAACAAAACAGACACTGCTATCCGCCGATCAACTGCTAGACAAGTCTGTAGGAGAGGCTTTATTCGTGAGTTTAACAAGCTATAGCTAACCCCTGCTCTGATGCTGTTTGTGTAGCGCTAGCAGGAAATAGCCGGAGCCCGTCGACAAGCCATCGGTCACCATTAATGTATCCTCTCAGGTTATACTTTGAGACTAATCTGCTTAATTAACGGGGTAGCCGAAATACTTACCAGCTCATTTTGAGTGAACTTTGATTCCGGTTTCATTGGGTGGTTTTATTATCTTCCAAGGACCTCATCCCTTTCTACCAGTCAACAGTCGAGCATTAAACAGGAAGTCCGGGACTAAGCCGGTCGTGTTTCCTCTAAGGAAGTTTCCCGACAGAAACGAGCAAAGCTAAAGAAATAATTATAAACGCTACAGTGTGTTAATATAGTGATGCCTGGCGGCTACTGCTCAAATGTTTTTCTAAAATGTGTGTATATAATGCCGTTAAATGTCACGCGCGCGCGTTGGGTATACGCGCTGGCGTGCGTGCGCGCGCGTGCACGAGGAGACCCAAGTAAACTGAAGGCAAGTGATATTTTTCTTTATTCAAGTACTTACATAGAAATAACAAAACAATTGCATTACAACAAACTGAAGTGCCAAGTAAACAGGGGAGCACATCTCCCCATCACAAGAATATAGTAAAATTAATTTCAATATTCAGCTCATCATAAAAGGACCTTATTATAAGGTAATAGACACATGAAATAAGCTAAAGACATCCACAACATTTTAAACAAGACCCCTTGTTTTCTTAAAAAAAAAAAAAAATAGCAAACAGAACAGTTATCCCAGTGTGTGTTTTTCAATTGTCTGTCTTGAATTGATGTTAGGTTTATCCCATTTCACCCAATGTGACTTTTATTCTCATGCATAATAAAGAAATGAGCACCACCACAGCATCTGAGGGTAGCACTTTGGTACATTTCCGTGCACATGCAAACATGAGGATATACTGTAATGAAAAGGAAACACAACACAACAGAAAACAGTGAGTATCGACTCCATCTGAACACCATAGTGTCACTGTTGAAGACCGCAAAATCCCTGAAGCCACCCTGTAGTCCATAAGATGACATGAGTAGCCTGTAATATCTACACATTATTGAAATCTCTTCAAAGGTGAGTTATTGTTTTGTCTTTAAATCCCGTAATTATTAATTGTCATGAATGAGCTCAAGCCGATTGCCCTGCCCAAAGCCAACTTCACGGAAATCAAACTGTTAAACACAAACATTAGCACAAGGCTGCCTTCAACTGCAAGTGGACTGAGGTCACATTTATGATTTGTTGCTCCTGTGGAGTTCTCATCACATATTGTTTTTGATCAGCCAACCCTGCAACCCAGTTTGGCACAAAGATGGCTGCTGACGTTGGCTCGGATCCAACATGGAGCAGAGAACGAGAGTGAGGCAAATTCCAATTTCAGAGCGTTCAGCCGCCCACTTTTGGACAATAGAACATAAAAAACATAAAATAAATTATTCTTGGAGAAGCACTATTGAGAGGGGTTGTTTCTGAGTTAGTTTAACAAGTCATTGACATATATCTATAGCATTCACACATTACACAGAAGGATTGTTGTTCAGCAGAACATGGTGTAGCCTGTTTTGTTGTTCAACCACCAAACTATATTAAGGGAGTGGGATGGAGGGGATCATATACATTTTACAAGATCTATCTGTCCATTACAAAAGTGACAAACACACTGAGATGATATGACTGATGAAATATTGAGTTTGCAAAGTTGTAATTACATGGCTTCATTTAGATGTGGAAATAGTTTGGTGTAGTCTCCGCCTTACTCATCATCATTCCCACAAAGCAACATAAACACAGTTTTCTCTTAGAGGAGGTCACATTCTATATATCATAATTAAAAACATCCATTCTCACCAGCAAAGTGTCAAATCAAGAGCACACAAGAGCATATTTTTTGGTCAAATAAATTCAAAATGATTCAGAGTCTATAATAATCAGAGACTAACATCAAATTATTCTGGATAAACATTAAAGAGAAACATTTTGTATTTCCTATAACCTCATGTACTATATATATTCTGTATTGTGCTGACTCCACGAGGCTGTCTGCTACATGATATTTGCATTAGAGGCCATTACTCATTGAAAGATTTAACCTGGCAAATCCCAATCTAATGTTTGAATCTTAGCTATTATCAAGCTAATGATCTGAGATTGGAAATAAGCAATGCTGTGAAATGTAATGTGTAAAAAGTTACATTTTCAGTTTAAGTTGTGATTTTCATTTCAGTTGCATTGTATTGGGATAAGCTCAGAAAGGTTTCATTTGTCGATGACCATCCTTGCAATAAAATAACATATTTTTTTATGATACAAAACTATTGATTTACAGTTAGATGTTGCAGGGTGTGTGAACTTTTAAACTATCTGAAAAAGTGCAAGGAGGTCTGTTCATTTAACCATGTAGATGAGTTGAGAAAAGACTCTCTGAGGCCAAATTAATTGGAAAATAAGTGGACACTTGCCAGGAAGCTCAGCAGTGAAAACTGGTTGGAAAGGGAAAGCATGGCCTTGAAAGCTCATTTGTGTATGCACTGTGTTCTCATCGGCACTGCTTTTCTGAACCTTTCTTTTGGCCTTTTGCATTTGTCAATTGATATTCTCCTTAAGTCTGATTGCTGTGTCTACTGACCAGTACAATATATCTTTTGGAAAAAACAATGTAACAAAATAAATTCTCTGCCTCGCATACAGCCTACACTCCTTAATAGTCAGAGAGCACAGTCAATAACCAGACATATTGTCAGTCAAAGTAGGTGGAGAGAAAAAGGTTTCTTTTAAAGGAATCTTTATCTGGTATTTGAGAGATGAACTTAAAGGATAAAATCACAAATCTTAGCACATGGACAAGGTTCTTACTCCTCAAATAATACATTAAGAGTAATGGAATCAATTTGAAAGATTTGTTTGCTAAAACTAGTACCAATATTTTTGACAAATGGGTTTTAAACTAGCCTTGACAAAAGAAAATACCTCATAATTTTCAATATATGCATCCTTACTCATTCCATATTTTTAAAATTTTCAATTTTTTTACCAATAGTGTAATAATTCCTTGTAACTGATGAAGATGCCGTATTAGAATCTCAGCTATGACCTTTTTTGCTTTTGCTCCACAGGACCATAATGCAGTCTTGGAGAAAGAAAACCTTCTTGCTTTGCAGATATAAGATTAAAACCAAATATTTCTGGGAAAAAGCAATTATGCTGGCATCAGTTAAGTTTGGTCAAATATGGACATTATTGTGCATTTGTCAGTATTGTTATAATACACTTTTAAGACATAGAAGCTAATGGAAGAGATAAGCCCACACAAATGCTGTAAGAGGTATTTCCTTCTATCGGGACAAAGATCAATAAGGAACCACACATGAAAAATATTGGCATTGTCCTGTAATATATTTTGTTTAAGAAAGGAGCCAATCACGTAGTCTCCCATTTATCTGAGAACAACCAGTGTTTTCTATGCAATGGGGAGGGTGTGTTAATTGAAATAACTGATTGCAACTATAATTGAGATACACAAACTGTAAAAAATCTTGTTGTTTATTCAGAGAACACATTAGTGCTTCTTTAAACCGGTTACCACTTTAAAGCGTACAGATGGTTCAAATGCTATTAGTCTTTTTTCTTTTATGGAAGATAATACCCCATATTTGGCACTATTGTAGTGCGCCAGAAAATGTTGCATTGACCTATCACAACAAAATAATCTGTATTATAACTACATTACTAAAAGCTTTAAGACACATTCCGCACAAGCATTCAGTCAATTGTTTATGCAGACATTTGTATTTACATAGTGTGCATGAAGGCATGCACATATATGCACAATTTAATACTAAGTTATGGTGCATTTGACATTTGAGTACAAAAGTGAAACTTCTACTGTAGCTACCTGCATACTGTACAAAAACAACAACTCCTTAGTTTACAACTCAGTCTCACGCTCTCTGCATTAGAAAAGATGTAAACATGGATTTGAACATTTTATTTTTCTCTTACCATACGCTGCTCATCTTTTGGCGACTAAAACCAAGTAGTTTAGTCTTTTTACACTGTGAATCCTTATTTATCTTTGCTTTCATATACTGCTGGCTTGCAATCCAGTGGCATTTATTTAAGTAGTTCAGTCTGTCTAGCAGTGCTCTTAGTTAATTTGATTTACGGGTTGGTGGCATATGTCATGAATATATTGCATATAATTGCAGAACTCAAGACAACTGAAAGAAGGAACTGTATTGGTGAGCTTTTCAAAAAAGCAACAGAAATTATATCTGGTAACGCCACATAAAGCCACCATAAAAAAAGGCAACAAAAATACACAGTGTCTTCTCAGTGACTACAAATAAATATGTATTGGCAAAGGCATTAATTGCTGCAGGTGTGCTTGTTTTATAAGTACAGGTAACAGGACAAGACATCGGTTTGCTTTGTGTAGCCCATTCAGTCATTATCTAGATTTAACCAAATTGTGCAGGTAAATCTAAATCTGAGATACGGTGTTTGAATCTGATCTTTCCTTTAACTCAACTTGTGTGCTAAGCTGATATTACTGTTATGTTTGGCAAATGTCAGGCACAATAATAAGAACAAGGTTGGCTGTATCACCACAATACATTTGGCACATTCTTTTGAGAAAACAACATTCACATAGAAAATAAAAACACGACACCTCAACAAAAACAACAAAAAGACAGTCAAGTGCCACTAAAAAGGTATCCATGACAGCACACAAATATAACCAATTGCACTTTTAAACAGCCTAATAGAATTAATGCATACATCCCAGACAACTCACCCTTTAACTAAGCTCCACTGTAATTGTGTCAGTTTTGACCCCTATGATGGATTCTGGCTTCCTTACAATTAAGAAATTCTCAGTAAAATTTACAAAAGTGTATCCACTCCAAAACCTACAGATACACAGTGGCCTTTTGGACAGAATGTGCCATGGTGCCCTTTTTTGTGTTGGCACTGTGTTACAATAGCTGAGGCTCTGAGTTACTTGAGAGAGAAGGGCTTCAGCAGCCTCTCCCCTCTTACTTAAACTAAAGGCATCCATCTGAAAATAGAAGGAACTGAAAAGAGCAGGGGATGTAAAAGAGAGGAAAAGAGTCACCTATTTATCTCATAGTGGACGGGATCCCTTCTTCCTAAGTCTCTTTATTGGACATGGTGAGGGTCCAGTTCAAGTGCACGTAGTGACGGTCATGACGTCCCCACTGTTGGCCCCCCACAGGAGCTGGGTGGTGAGCTGTGGCTCCCAGCAGCCCCACTGCTCTTGTCAGCTGGCTTCTTGTCCTTCTGTTTCAGGTGAACCTTTGCGTGTCTCTTGCGCTCGTCACTTCTGGCAAACTTGCGTCCACAGAATTCACAGGAGAAGGGTTTCTCGCCTGTGTGTGTGCGGATGTGTGTGGTCAGGTGGTCACTCCGGCTGAAGGAGCGCATGCATATTCGGCACTGGAAGGGTTTGTGACCTGTGTGGATGCGAAGGTGACGTGTGAGCTCGTCTGAGCGCGAGAAGCGTCTGTCACAGTTCTCTGCCGGACAGGCGTGTGGCCGTTCATGGACGGGGGTTTTGCTGGGACGGTTGGGGTACTTCCGAGGTCGGATGGGTTTGAGGGTGAGAGTCTGTTGCGGTGGGTGGTGCTGAGGAGGGTGCTGCTGCCCGCCAATGAAACCTGGGTGTAACTGCTGCTTGTCTTTGAATGCTCTGATGGTCTCCAGGGGTGTGATGGGTGGAGGGTTGACTCGGATGGGGTCCATGGTCTGAAAGGGCTTGTGCTCCATCACGCCAACATCCCCCTGATGATGGAAAAGGTTGTAGTCAGGGATCATGGAGAAAAGGCTGCCATCCATGGAGGCTTTGGATGTGGAGTGATAGTCATTGCCAGGGTAGGCTAGAGCTGTGCTGGTGGCAGGGCTGTGGTGGAAGGAGACCTGGTCCTGGTACAGGTCACTGCAGGTGGAATAAGCAGGCAGTGGTGGACCATAAGCCTGCTCCATATCTGACGTCTGCCCGCCCATGCTGGCTGCGGAGGATGATGTCTGTGTCGTTACCGTCCCTGGCGATGGAGAAACGCCCAGGATCCCAGCGCTGACAAGACTGATGATATTGTTATCAGAGCACCAGCCAGAGCCACCAATGCCACCTGACGGAGGAGTGTCAAAGGCAAACTTCCCCAGATAAGTGACAGTCTGCCCGCTGCGATTGGACTGGAAGCTGGGTCCATACGGAATCTCTCCGGTGGCTTTCTCGCTCCCCATGCCCAGATCCATGATATTATCTAAATAAAAGCAAATGAAAAAAAAACAGATATCATGAACAAATCATCCACCTGGCTGCTCAGACATGAATATGAAATGCAATCAGTTGGGAGGAAAATCCTGTAAAAGTGATAATGTGGCACAAGTTGATGAAAAAAGTCTAGAAAATTCACTTTGTCACGCTATAGGAACTTGAGGTGAGAGTCCTTAGTTTGTCCGAAATTCAGTTTTTCTGCATATCTCGGTAATAGTGTGCCAACGAGAGATCAAAAATAAAAGATGTCCAACACAGTTCATAAAGAAATGTGAGCGCTGTCAGACTTGTAAGTTAAGTGAGTGACTGCTGCATGTGAGACAGTGGTGTCTCTCTCTCTCTCTCTCTCAGATCCCACAAGCTCTCATAAATCAGGACCTAAACACCCCCTTTGATCCAGCCATTGTATCCCTCAGGAGGACAGCCAAACTGAATGGCAAGATCTGATTTCTTTACAGCAGGGAGGATTATGAGGCAGACGCCACATCTATCATGCTCAAGGACTCACAGCACATTTGCAGCAAAGAACATCTGCACATAACGGGCAAAATCCGAAGTGTTTCCTATCCAATCTCTGCAATAGTGAGCTTAACAATCATTTTCACAAATTTCCATGATATTTTAATTGTGCAGAATCTTACACTTCACACTGAATACACACACACACACACACACACACACACACACACACACACACACACACACACTCACTCACACACACATTTAACTTATTCCAAAGATGCCATAAAAACCATCAGATGCAGATGTGCTTAATGGGGATACGTTTATGTGCTGATCATGCTCTGAGGGCTTAATGTGAGACATTTGAAAGGAATCATTTCTTAAATTGTTAAAGTGAAGTTAAAATGGATTTATCTTTTCATTTGCAGGAAGCCATACACTCACTCCCTCGGAAATTACAGCCTGCTGGAATTCGACTTAAGGTAAATAATAATGAAGCAAACAAAAGCAAAATTACATATTACATAGACATACATAACATATATTGCACAACACCATTGATTTTTCTTTTTTTTGGTGGGGGGGTGTTGATGTTACTGCATTTTACTCTAAGTCGTTATTCTTTTGGAAGTCATTTGAGCAGTGGGACATTTAAACAGAAAGAGGACAAGAGGGGCACCGCTTGTTTCTTATAGGTCAGCACACACCTGCTCCACCTGCCAGGTTGCAGCACGGTACTCTTAAAATGTATCATTGTCATTTTCCCAAAAATGAAATGCATGCTAAAATGACATCTACGTAAATTTTAGAGTTTATAATGTGAATTCCACGAAGATCAGACATCATTAAAATTGCAACACACACACCTGTACATTGCAACATCTTTCTAAAAATCTTTTTTTCTATTCAGTTGCATGCTATTTCATTAAATATCTCCTGTCAGATGTCATAAAAAATACATCTTATTGCCGCGATTAGAGAAATATGTAATATGTCCCATGTGTGAGTCGCTTGTATTTAATTTTTAAAACATGAAGTATTTATAAGACCTGGCGCTGGAATGACTTAACGCACACTTCTTAGGTAAATAAGGGGAACATATTTAGTGTTAAATTCAAACGGAGGTGGTGCTTTTTTAATTTGTGAACAAGAAAGCCCTGAGCATAAATAAAATAATTCGACAGGTAAGTGTAGACTGTGATCGCGTGGTGATCTTCTGAGCCACAACATTTTGTGTATTTCGCGCAGCACTGACCCATCACCTCAGGGAGGTGAACCTGTACAATTAGTGATTGATTTAATGTCAACACTGAGCCCAACCGACAAGTCATCTTTATGTAGGCGTCTGGATTAATCAGAAATATACGTTCATCTGGACGCAGCGATGAATCAGTCCATGTCTACGGCCTCGCAATTTGAATATAGGATGGTTCAGGGGCCTGGTGTCTAAACATGCTTCATATAGGGAAAAGCAGCCACACACGCCTGCTATTAAAACCCAACCTGTGACATGTTGACAGGGTTCTGAATGAAAGGCATCGTCAACTAAAGTAGTTGAGCCATCTTTGCGGATGGATAGTAGATCAATAAATAAGTGGCATTTTCAGTTTGACCACATTAATTAGACACATTTTCTCAGATTTCAGTTTCAGTCAGCAGGCGATTGCGTTTTTCGTGGACTTTGCGTGAAACAGCCTTTTTTCCCCCTCACAGCCGTTCGTTAGAACACATTTCCTCAAACACGCCTCAGCCGTGGAGATTTAAAACCACTATAAATACGGTGCATTTGCTTAAATATAAGATCTTAGCGAAACGATTGTTTTTTGAATTTATTTGAAGTTTTGACATGAGTCCAGGTGCCTTTTTTATTTATTTTTTTTTTTTTGAACGCGGAACGTTTGGAATCCTGGCATTTCGGCTATACGGACGCGGGTGAAATGGAAAGACAGAGAAACCACATAGCTGACCTCGAACGTCAGTCACTTTAAAGGTGCATCTAAGTGATGGTGGGCAGCGTTGCCCCTGTTCAGCGCGGGGATCTGCCTCTATGCGCAGCAGCCAGAGCGCAAACAGGTGCTCCAAGCCCGAAGACAACTGTTGCCTTTCGCGCACATCGCAGGTTCAACTTTAACCACTTTAATCAAAACACACGCGACAAAAAAAAAAAAAAAAAAAAAAGTAGACGGTAAAATCTTACCTGTGTTCATCTGCGAGTAGTGGTTAATAGATTCCGTATTGGTGAAAATATTCATAGACGTCGGGATGTCCTCTTCTGGGTAGAGACTGTCAGGGATCGTGTTTATTAAACTGCTCATGGTAAGAGGGAGCTTCTCCGCTAGTTTCCCTGTCATAGCAGTTATATTCAGTCCGACATCTGTAAAGGACAACGCGCAGGTATCCAAGTATAGTTGCACAAAAAAAAAATCAATCAGTCTCAAAAGTGGCAGGCACAGGTGTGGATCAGGCGTGGAGGAAGAAAAGACGAAAAAAAAAAACAAAAAACAAGGAGACAGGAGCAGGGATGGATCCTGTTGCTGTAGCTATCCAAGTATCCCGCGGAGGACGAGCAGCGCCGGTTGTCCCCTCCTGTGTGATCACAGACTATTGTTGTTATTAATCTGATCACTGTGGAAGCTGATGGGCTGCTTGTGGGGGAATTTGAAGTCTGTGAATCAATGGAGGAGGAGGTGGCGGTGTTGGTTGCACAAGAGCAGCTCTACTTGCTCTATTGGAGCTGGAGAAGGGGACTCCAGTTTGCCTGTATTAAATAGGGGGATGGAACGTTTGTGTGACGTAGATGACCATATATGGACAGAGCGCCCAGCGCCAGGCTCTCCGCGCGTCAGTCGGTGGAAACTACAGTGGAGGCAAAAGGCTCCGACTGATAGATAGATAGCTACAAAGTTGACAAAATCTACATGTCATCCTCCAGCTGCGTTGTTCTTCGGGTTGAGCCGGCGCGTCTCCCCCGTTCCTGTCCCTGTGGAAAACGTGACAGCGATCGAACAGCGTGTTATCTTTATTAATGTCAGACATTATAGCCATTGTGGACCATCAGCCACACTGGGATCTACTTATGCAGCTGTGTGTGTGTGTGTGTGTGTGTGTGTGTG
>JAVQJF010088663.1:0-27480 GCA_036023855.1 Gadopsis marmoratus
TACCATTTGTACATTACATGTAAACAATTTAATTACATTAATCACAATTTTAACATTGTTCGACAGCATTTATTGCATGACCTCATGAATTTTAAGTATTTATGCAACAGCACTTACATTTGTTGATAGCCACCTGCTGGTCATCAGAAACAGGCTCAAGGCTGTATATTGTGGGGGGGGGGCAGAAGAATAATTACCTTGCTTTTAGCCTTCTGCACTTTTCAGTTATGAGGCCTGATCTTTGCAGTGATAATCACAGATGCTGGTTATTTAATTTATTTAGAAAACAACTGGTCACACGTACCCCATCGGATCCAAATCCAGAAAGCCTGCACGAGCATTTGTCTGACAAGGCCGGCTTTATGGAGCAAGCTGTCACCTTTATTAGGGTGCCAGGATTTCAGAAATCTATCCAGTTGGGTTTCTGAATATCAGAGGCTCACTGGAACAAAGAGCTGCTTCAGAGAAACAGGAAATAACAGTGACAAAGAGAGCCTGTTGATGAGAGGCACAGATCTGCCTAATGAGAACCACAGTTGAACTGCATGGTGTTGCTATTCAAATATTATGGAAACTACCATATTGCTGAGGTGAAGCTTTCATGCACGTTATCTATTCATCACCTCAGATCATATAGTTTACATTCAGCATCTGAGCAATCTCTAAACAGCAGCCTGCAGGGATGAGACACTAGCTCTTTTCTCCCAACAGTAGAAAGTCTAGGATTTGTAAAGTATCTGAGGCTACTGTTAGTACTCTGTGGATGTGGTCACAGAATATTTTAGGTGAGGATGCATTTGTACTATGAAGATCCTTCATAAATGCAAAATGCATCCTTTCACACAACAGAAAGCATGGAAGAGTAACTTATATTCTGTCCATTAATGTATTTGTTTTTAAATCTAATTATCCTTTTTGATTACTTTCTTAGAGCAGTAATTCTGATTCACTTAAAGCTGCACTAATCAATATTTTTATATCACCAATGGATCAAATTAATACCTGTAATGTTAAAGGAGTTTAGTGGTAAACACACAGAGAATTCTCACCTAACTCTGCAGTTCCCCCCAGCTCTGCAGATCGTTTTAGCATCTTTCAGCTTATTGTTTTGGTTTTGTCACCTGCAACTTAAAAGGTTTGGTTCAGTCTCACCACTTTCATCACCAGCACCTAAAGGTAGACAGACAAACTAGGTGAGGAAAGTGAACCAATACTGCCAATACTGTATGTTGGTCATATCAACGTTATAAGTGTGAGCACGTCAGTGTCATGTTTTCGTCCTGTTCTGTCCCCCCAAGTGGTAAGAAAATCAATATATCACTCATGTAAAAAGTGGAAATATTGATTTGAACACTTTCGGGAAGTTCTTTCTGCACATTCGACATCGTCATACTCACCCACTGCACTGTCTAACACACAAAAGGTCTCACCCCCACTCTCATGGAGCTGTACAAAGGAGCAGTACATCAGATCTTACGTATTGGGAAAAGACATTTGCCTTATTAGCTGTAAATGTCACACTGGGCTAATTATATGTACACGAAAGGTCATTTAGCTTCAGACCAACACATGAAATGTCACCTTTGCGTATCCACATGAAATGCCACGGATGGGATTTCTCCCAATTGTTGTGCGGCGTTCAAGTCACATAGCTGTCTGTTTTAATAAAATTATTACAACAAAGCAGGTGTTCCTCTTTGAATTTGGGCTCATCTGCTGTTCTGTGCTGAGCTCACTGGGCAATGACGCCTCCATACTCTCTCTCTCTCTCTCTCTCTTTGGACATAGCCTACATGTGGAGGAGGAACAGGCTGACAATGTGCCCAGGGATCAGGAGGAAAAAGTGAGGCGTTTTAATCATAATAGGAGTTATCTGATGTGTAATTTGCCGCTGGGTGGCACCTAAATAAAACCCGGTTCCGTCCTCCCACTCCTTACATTCACGCAGACACATGTTAAGCTGCTGGCATCGCTGTATGAGGACACATGCAGCCTTTGATGTTCTCTTCTAAGATCAATTGCGACTGCGGTGGGACACAGCATAAACCTGTGATCTAGACTTGTAGAGATAGTGTGCAAGGAGGATCTGATCCGTGTACAGCTGTTTGATGTTATCCAGAGCAGATTCCTCCCATAGTCCGCACCACGGCAGCTCCAGGAAGGACGCCACCCTGCTCTGAATGTGATTTGACCGATGTTTAATCTACTCCTCAGCTTACACTAGTTCAGACTGTGTTCTGTATAAAGTTTACTTTTGTAACTTTTCAAAAAATCTATAATCCCCCTCAATGGATAACACTGTTTTCTGTCAATTTAACTTTCTGTATATCCAAATTTGGAACGGATTGGATTTAGCCCTCAAACACTCTGAATCATGCAAGAACAGTTTGCATCAGTGGTGTGCCTTAATATTGACTGAGATCACATTAAATACTGCTACCAATTTTCTTGTGACACAAGAGGAAGTTGTCACACAACTAACATGTACACGTGTGTAACAAATACAGAAAAAACACCTAAAAAATCTATATTCAGATCGGACTTTTCTTTTTTAGCACACAGAGTTCGTTATACAAGGACAAAGTATTATCAGTGAAAACTTGAGAAAGGAAGGACCCATATTTGTTATTACAGTGGGTCAATGAGTTGCAAAAGCCTGTTTGTCCAGATGGAAGTCTGCTGTTACATGTAAACATACTGAAATTTAAGGGCTGTAGTTAAACACCAAAATAATAACATGTTCTGTTTCCAATACTCAGTCTTCTGTATTTATGAAACTTTAATTATGCTTTGGAAAGTACCATAACTCAAACCTGGTAAAAACAGGATTAACTTTGACTTTCCCAATCAGTGCAATGCACTCAACACCAGGATTCACTTGCACAAATGTCTACTGACATGGAATAGGACATTGTTCAACAGGTGGCTATTTTCAGCCAAAAAATAACACTACACTACCTGTCCAGGACCAAACAACAGACAATGTTAGCAACTAGCAAGTGAACATAGTGGTGCATTTAGCTGCTAAAGAGCCAAACGTTTCCCTCAGGAATCCAAAACAGAGCTAAAAAGAGAATTAATATTGGACTTATATTCGTCAGGTAGACATGAACATGACTCCAAATGAATGCTAAATTTGTTCCATGTCTGCTGGATGTGCAATGCCATATCAACTTTTTAAGGTGTTAATATGTCACTCTTGTCTGGCCAAAAGAATCTATTAACACTGCTTTAAGGTATGAGCAGCATAGCAGGGTCATTATTTCACTGTTTTGTTTGTTCCATTAACTGCTCCTTTAAAAAGTAATGTTAGAGTGAAGATTTCTGACCTTTAGGGCTAACCCCAAACCACTTGTTTTTCTGTTTTCTGTCCCCTCAGGACAGGAGAGCTTTAACTCTCGCTCCCTGGCCCTGCAGGCCCAGAAAAAGATCCTGAGCAAGATGGCGACCATGGTGGTGGCCAACATGCTGACAGACGACACCAGCAGCGAGATCTTGGACGAGCTCTACAAGACGAGCCGGGAGTTCACCAAGAGCAAGAAGGAGGCCCACAAGATCATCAAGGACGTCATCAAGATTGCCCTGAAGATCGGCATCTTGTACCGCAACCACCAGTTCAGTCCTGACGAGCTGGACACAGTGGAGCGCTTCAAGAAGAAGATGAACCAGGCGGCCATGACGGCAGTGTCGTTCTACGAGGTGGAGTACACCTTTGACAGGAATATACTGTCAGAGCTCCTGCTGGAGTGCAGGGACCTGCTTCACACCCTGGTCGAGCATCACCTGACCGCACGCTCACATGCACGAATCGATCACGTTTTCAACCATTTTGCCCATGGGGATTTCCTGGCTGAGCTGTACGGGGACGGAGAGGAGTACAGACTCTCTCTGAGGAAGATCTGCAATGGCATCAACAAACTGCTGGATGAAGGAACGCTTTAACCTCCCACACCTGACCTCTGTCACCTCTAGCTCTTTATCCTCTTGCTCCTTCTCTTGCTGGTCTCTCCTGCTTCCTTCTACTTCCTTTTCACTTGCTCACCCCTCACCGCTCACGTCCTCCACCTTCTTTTTGCTCTTGGCTTCCTGTTTCTTCTTCATCCATTTCCGTGAAGCTGGTTGTAACATCCTACTGCTGTGGTTCAATGAGGGAATTTTTTAGACTGTCTTTCCACTCAGTGGATCATTGCTGCACACTGGGACAGCCGGTATCCTGTTGTATGCATTATAGCATTCCAAGTCGCCCTCTTTGTGTGCAAAGGTGTACTGTACCAATGGCCAAAAAACATACACTAGGTATATTTGGATATGGAAGATAATCAGTGGTAGTAATCAGTCTCTCTCTCTGTCTTTGTGTGTGTATGTGTATGTGTGTGTGCACATGTGTTTGTATGGGATTCGCTTGAATAATGTGTTTGTATATAAGACCAACTATGATATGGTGTGTGTGTTATGTATCTGTGCCAAACTTCCCTACAAGGGTGTAACACTTGTCTTTTATTAAAGATTTCTTGTAAACATTATTTTGCAGTTCTTCTGACGACAACACCTCCAAGCAAACTGGGAAAGGATTGAGGATAAGATGGGTGTGGTCCTTCTTGTTGGCAAGGCGAGGCAACTTTATTTGTATAGCACATTTCAAACACCAGCTCAATTCAATGAGCTTCACAGGGTAACAGAAATACAACAAGGTAACAAGATTTACAAGAAAAAAGTAAAAAAATACTGGCACGCAATACAAAAGATACTAGATTTAAAAGTAAATAAGTACAGTTTAAATGCAGTACAAAATAAAGGATAAAAGAACACAGGAAACACTCCCATGTTTGGATCCACAATTAAATTAAATTAAAAACCATTAAAGTGAAATAAATATTTACAAATTTACAAATCACCAGGCCTTGTCTAATATCACTTGAGAGGTTATTCCAGGTCTGTGTTGCATGATAACGAAATGCTGCTTCACCGTGTTTTGTTTTTAACTCTCAGGAGAACCAGTAGGCGAGTCCCAGATGTCCTACGGGTTCTAGGAGGTACATATGGCACAAGCATATCCAAGATATATTTGGGCCCAGAGCCACAGTGTGATTTATAGACAAGCAACAAGACATTGAACTGAACCCTCTTGAGTGACTGGTAGCCAGCAAAGGGATTTAGAACTGGTGTAAATGTGGTCGTATTTCCTGGTTTCCATCAGCACCCCGGCAGCGACGTTCTGAATTAGTTGCCGAAGAACATGATGATAATTTTCTCTTATGACTCATTCCTTCTTAGACATCATGTGAGGGAAAACAATGATTTGCCTTCCTGCTAATCAGTTACTTTCAGAATAATGCCTCAAATGTACTAAAGAGTTTGATGCCTATTTTTTAATGGGAAACATCCGCCATAGTAGAAAACTCATGGATGGACCAGAGCTGGAAAATAAGCCACAAATGGTGTATTAAGCGTCTACTTTCCAGTCCATTTGACCCACATGCACCACAGGCATAGATTTGCCAATGCTCATTTTGAAATGAGCAGGAAAATCAGTGATTTGTCATGTCTGATTTATTAGATGTCCTCTGGTCTATTCTGCTGTTCCAGTCCAGGAAAACAGTTTACTAGTGGCTTGATGTGACTCCAGCTGAATTATTTTGGCTGCCACTGGAGAAGAAATCCAGATTTATGCCTCTGTCTCCTTGTATAAACACAAAACAGACAGCCCACCCACCCGTTGAACCTCCATTTCCACTCACGTACTTGCTGGCAGGCAGATACACACACATAACATTTGTTATTTAGTTATAGTCTAATTAAATGTTATTGGACATTTTGAGAAAGGTGGCATTCATGTCTTTCACCATACACATAATTTACCTCTATTGCCTTTTGCTCTTTTTGTCTCCAGCTGATTCCTGCTCCTTGAATCAGATGGTCTGGACATGAGAGAAAGTGTGTCAAACACACAATTCATAATGTACATCAGTTTAGAGAACTGAAGAGGACACATGAGAATGTGCATATATATTTTGATGTTGTTTTGGGTTTGACTGCAATCGATTTTTTTATGTTATCTAACCTCCAAATGCCTGCAGGAAAACTCAACAGTAGTTTGGTACAGACGTGTGTGTCTGTACACACATTTACAAACACGAGTGAAATAAGTAGTAGTACTCAGTTTATCACACGTGTAGTTTTGGACAGGGAGTCACTTCTATCTTTAAATTAGGTCAGCACAGTATATGCACCATACAACAACATTTAACTTCTGTACTTGCAAGGTGTCTGTCATTGAACGCATTACTCTTAAAGGGATAGTTCAACATTTTGAGAAATATGCTTATTAGCTTTCAGTAAGAATTAAATGATTGTAAATGTGAAGCTAGAGCCACCAGCTTAGCACAATGATTTGAAACATCAGGATCAGCTATCATGGGTCTGTCCAAAAGTAAAAAAATTCTCCTACCAGCACCTTTAATGTCCACTAATTAGCACGTTATGTCACATCTGTTGTGGTCTCCTGCCTATAGCTTCATATTTTATGGAAAGATACGAGAGTGGTATGAATCTTCTCATCTAACTCTCAGCAAGATGCATATTTTCCAAAATGTCAAACCTTTCCTTTAACACTAATTCAAACCTTATCATACCCTAAATCTAATCTTAAAGGGTTACTTCACCATGTTTGTACTGTACTAAAGTTGGGGGACTCACAAGAGACCGAATTAAAAAAGAATTGTCAAAATTGAAACGGCATGGCCCAAGATATGCTGACTAAAACGTTTAGTACACTTCCCATAATGCAAGTGCCTGGTATAAACCCACATGTTTCAAACTCCATGCCCCAAGTTTGTAGCACAGTCTCGAAGTCCAAGCAAGAAACCTCCTTAAGACATAATTTTTTCAGACTTGTCAAAGTTCCTCCAGAGCCACAGGTGACATTATACAACTGCTTTCAGAAGTGCAGTTAAACAAGACCACACACAAACAAAAATGCATGTAGATTCTTAATGTCGAGGAGGGCCGGTGGACTAAAACGGACTGTGGCTTGATGAACTCCCAAAGCTGCCACCAAATAGATCAGAGTCAGCTGCAGTTGTGCATATGACCTTTCGACATGTCCTTGAGGAACACAACTAACTAGTGGTTCAATCACTGACTGCCTGGAGTTTCAAATGGTAAACCTAGTAAAACTGAAAATAACAAAAGGAAACTATAAACCAGGATTGGCAAAGCGACAGATGTGCAGTGGCTTTTAACCCACAATTAGCCTCATTAAACATTTGCATAAAAACAAATAATTTTAATAATAATTCTGATACCATGTAACTTCTCCATCTACTATAAATTCTCCAATGTGTTTAAGAGGAATGCATAGACCTCTAGTGGTGAACTGAGGGAGATGCTCTAAAGCTCACAGCCGTCAGTCGCATAAAAACAGTGTAACTATTTAGAAATAAATTGTTCATATGACGGTTTATCAAATTGTGTTACAATGTGTCAAAACTGCTAAAGAAACTACTTCAAATTAGAGCTATTTACAAATGCCACATCTAGCAATCTGAATAAAAGAATGGATCAACGTGTTCACACAAAGGGTTGTTTGTCCCAGCTTACCACAGGGTTTCTTGGAAAACACTGAACAAATAAAGTGTAAAACATCTAATAAATCAGTGACAATAATTCTCATATTAGTTAGTCTTTTTCCCTAATTGGTTTCGGAATTAGGGCTGTCGCCATCCTGAGTTGGCGTTCTGATGGCCGGATGGGTTAAAAGCAGAGGATAAATTTCAACGTGGAACGCGATTGTGTGTTTGAGCATTGTTCTCTACACGTGTGTCTTGATAGACCAATAAACGACCTTAGGGTCCAATTAAAAAAGTGTTGCTGAGGTCAAGTTCTTCCACATCATACAAGGAAAAGTTTTTCTCTGTGGATGTGGCTTTGTGCAGGGGGGCAGTGATGAAACGGGAGAGGGCCTTTCTCCTTAAAGAGTTGCCACAAATTTGGATGCACATTATTGTCTAAAGCAGAGGTTTTCAAAGTGTGAGGCGGGCCTCCACAGGGGGGCTCCAAACTGTTTCAGGGCGAGGCTCCATGAATGGAAGGGAAAAAACATTACATTAGTTGTCAAAAGGAGATCACATGTGTCTTATTTGGTTAAAAGGAGTTCAGAGATAGAGAGGTTTTGAGGAATGTGACTGTTTTTCCTACTTTTCCAGAGTCAGAAACTAATAAATGCCTCAGGATAGACCTTTTTATGTATTTGGTGTACTCCGACGTTATGTCAAACAGTAATATTAAGCTCAGTTGTTGATTGTCTTTGGGATCAAATAACATATTCATGATCCCATAGGCATCCAGGAATTGAGCAAAACTAAGGAAGTAAACTAAGGGTTGGGGGGTCAGATTCTGACAATTACTAAGAACTGAAGGACCCAGCTCACTTACTATAAACCATGAAAAACTGCTCCAATTAAAAACTGAAAACTGAGTGGACAGGTTGAGTTACAGTAAAAATCCGAGTGAAAAGTTGTGATACTCAGAAACGGCCAGATATTATGTTAACTTCTTAACAGCAAACAAATTGCCTGTCTTAACTCTTCACCTGCTTGGGCTATAACACCAAATATTCACGAAAATTGTATGAATCTTCTTTATTATCCTACAATTCATTCCAGTACTTGCCCTTTCTACTTACGCATTACTACTTCCACCGGTGAAAGAAACCATATGAGAAAATACATATTGCAAAAGTATACTGGGCTCAGAGGCTTTCTTACAGTTTAGAACAGCTTGGGTTAAAAGAAGAGTGAACTGATGCCATTTACAGGGGGAAAGTATGTAAATAAACCAAGTGAAGAATTACAGCCAAACCAGTTGTTTACAGGACGTCCTTGTGAATTGCATTTCTCTCAGGGGTGGGAGCTCCATATTTTTTTATTTCTGTGTTTGTTTTTTGTTTACATGTTGGCATTTTGTCAAGATGCCTCTGAAGGTAACAAATAACAGAAGAGCGTAATTACAGTTACTACACACAAGATGTCAGTAGTGCAATACATTGTGCACATGGAGACAGACTGAGCTAAGACAGACAGAAAGGATCACTAAGAACTATGATCTGTTTGGTGATTGTCTCTGCTTTGGAGGTTTACATGATATACCTAGGAGGTGTCCTGTGGTGCTCTTACTAGGCTGAGTATCTGCTGGGCCTGCTCTTGGCAGCGCTCCTCTTCTTAGACTGCTGAGGCAGGCGGAGGACAGGAAGTACAGTCATCCCACTGAAGGTGGCAAACATCCCATCCTGCACTGCACAGGGCACGGTGATGGGGCAAAAATACTTCCACGACCTTAAGGCATCTGCACTGTGTTGGCAAAATGGCACATGTGTGAAGAATATTTAAAGATAATGGTGGTGTTGATAAAACGAGTCCTTATATTATTATAAAGTGACAGAATGTGAGTTATCTCAACTCGACATGTGAAACAAATGGCTTGATGAATACATATATCCTTAACTGAATAGTGTATTGCATATAATGAAAAGAAATGCTTTTAGAGGGAAGACAAAATATAAGCAACACCTTACATTATACTGCAATCCAACACATTTGTGCAAAAAAGTAGTAAAACATTTAAATTTGTGGCTTTAACAGTTGTTGTATTGTATATGTAAATTAAACTGTTATGTTTGTCCACCCCCTATATATGCTGTGTATGTGTTGTTTATTTATGTGCTGCATCCTCTGTGAACACCTAATGACACTTAAAGCTTTTCTGTCAGTGTTGTCAAGCTAACAGAGTTGCCTACGGTTAACCTTGATTTTGTATTCTGTTGTTATTAGACCTGAAGTGATTATAGTGCTTACTGCTTGATAAATGTTGGGTATATTGTGTACTATGTTTCCTGATCTTCACTCAGGAGAAAAAGACAAAGAGAGAGCGGGGGAAAGCGGAAAGACAGAGCTGAGAGGGAGCATGTTAAAAGCAGAAATCCCTTGGAGGAAAGTGCAGCCACATGCTGAAAAATGCACAGATGATGTTCAGGAACAAGGAACAAAGACCTGTGTGCTCTTTTCTGTCAGGTGGAAGTACCTGCAGTTCCACAGAGCTGCCAGAGCTTCATGATGGTCAACAGAAACAAAACAAACTCTCCAAAAGTGCCCAAAAACTACATCTACATCTGTAGCCTTACTTGCTGAAACTAAAGACACTTGGCTGTTTTTAACTATTAGGTTTTTTTGAAGCGCTGCTTGTGTGTTGTAATAAAACTAAAATATACGTTACTGCTACTAACAGTAAAAATGATTTCAACAAAATGGTTACAGAGTACATGGTTACCCTTCCCTTATGTTGCTTGAGTAGACCTCGTCTCAGGACTGCGTGGGCAGGCACAAACTGAGCTTTATTCGCTTCTTCCTCACTTTGCTGTTAGTTTTGTTGCACCGTGCGCAGCTTCAGCCTCACAAAGTTGTGTGGGTGCAGGAAAAGTAAATAGCAAGATAACTTAATGAAAATAACTCCATTTAGCTGCTTTGCTTTCATGGTCATGGTATTGTTGTAACAATATTAGTGATGCCTGTCCTTTTCCTACTACGACAAGCCAATATGCCGGATGTGTACCTGGCATCAGCATATTGTATTCTATAACATACCGACCTTAAAGCAAGCTGAACTGTAACAGATAGGACACACACACACACACACAAACCCCTAATGGCGCACAGCCAGCCAACACATCTTAGCTTAGGTGAAAGCTAACAAAACTTCACTCCTACATACTGTGTGGGGAAAGGAACGACTGGCGGTAAACAGCATTACATCATAGCTACCTTTGCTCTCCTACCAGGGGGAAAGGTATTAAAGTGAGGGGTTCATCTTAGTTCACTGCTTGTCACGGTGACAAAATAAATATGTGGTGTGAAGTGAAATGACTCCTCTGAGAGAAGAATTGTCCAATCGCTGACCAGGGTGCATTTTAATCTCAGGCATAAAGCTTTCACAAACCAGAGGATTAACATTGACACGCCACATCATCCAAATCATATGCCCCTGATGCTACTAATGACTTGTTTGTTGCACCCAGACAGCCTGCTGTGATTGTCTCCCACACTCCATCTATCTATCTATCTATCTATCTATCTATCTATCTATCTATCTATCTATCTATCTGAAGACATTTCTATTGATATTATTATACATGCAGTGGCCCAAGAACTTTTCATCAAGCAGATTATTCTTCTGCACTCTCTCCTGTTGTTCACGTCTAATAAAAGGAAATTAAGCCACTTCGTTTCTTTGTAAGGAGCCTCGTTTTGGGAACTGAACACTGGAAACTGCCCCTGGTAACACCCGACTCTTCCATAAGAGACGCGAGCCTCCATCTAATTACCAACGCAAAGTGGTTATAAAACGGGCCTAATATGTCTGTGTGCCTGATTGTTTGCCGTCTCTAACACCTGGTTGCTGCTGACGGAGGAGGGCGGTGGAGGAGCTACAACCACATGACGCAGGTTAGTGAGTGACGCACGAAGTGGGCGGGGTCTCTGCGCCAACGCTGCGAGAAGTGTTCAGGCCGGCGTGTTGTTTTCGTCCTCGGCGGCGTTGGGGGTTAGACGGGTGGTTCACGGTGTTCGCTAACGAGACAGCTCTGCTCGGCTTAGGGAGGGTCCAATAACCCGCGTGGAAATATGTGAAATCACAGGTTTGCTTTCGTGTGTGTTGCTTGACCAACAATCGGGGAGAGAAATTGCATTTCGGGACTCAAAGCGCAGCCGAACGCTCTTCCTAAGATGGACACTTTTTGCAGCGTCCTCCTCCTCCTCCTCCTCCTCCCCTGTAGGGGGCAGGTCTGGTTGTAGTGGGCCCTATTACTGCCTCAGCAGGTGATGTTGTATCTCACACGGGGCTTGAAGAGCCTCCCTGCTTATCTGGTTAGAATTACAGCGAGGTGACCTGGTTCCAGCACCGCGGCTCGCCTGCAGCTCCAGTGCACAGCGGGACATTCGGCCGAGCCCCTCCCCGCCCGGTGAGCCTCACAGAGCGGGCACCCAGGGCGCAGCCTCCGCGGCGGTTTCAGCACCAGCGGCCGGAGCCGAGCGGAGCTGTCCACACGTTCAGCACTTTTCTCCTGGCGGCGTGAGCCAGACCGGCCAACATACACATATATATATATATCTTAGCTCGTTGCAGGATGGCGTCAAAATCCGCTGGCCTGTTCGCCCTCCTCCAGCTTCTTCTAGCGCTGACCGTCAGCCAGATGTCTGCCTTCCCCGCACCTACTGCCTCAGCGGATGGTGAGCTGGCCGTCGCCTCTGGCCGGGCGGTGTAGCAGTCTTGCACTGCAAAGCAAAAAATTGTTTTGCAAGAATGCTACAGAAATGTTGGAGAGAAGTGCGTCTGGGTCGAGCGGGAGATAAACGGAGGAGATTTTAAGTAAAGTGCAGCAGGGTCATAGAAGTCTACTCAGGACACATGCTGACCGAAAGATTTAAACGCTGCAAGGTTGTGACGAACTGATTGTTGACCATCTAATGCTTAGGATCTTTTTTTTTTAATAGGAATATCATATAATTGAGATTTGAACTAAATTTGGTCATGACACCTCGGGCTGCATGTATGGACAGTTAAATGGATATTATTGGAATTTCTTGGCAATTTCTCTTAATCTACTGTTTTATACACAATTTCACCTGTTGACTAACAGAATATAGCGAAAAGCAAGTGCCTTTAAAGTTCAGCTGGGGGGCTTTAACGACGCATGGTCTCATGTTATGGCCGCTTGTGGTCTATTTTCGCCGCAGTTTAATCTGTTGTTTGATAATCCGATTAAACTGTGCGGTGGTGAGTTGGGAGAGCAGAAACGATGACATTGGCTAAGTCTGAAAGCTGGAAGTGTATTAAAATGACAAGAACAAATATTGAAATGAATCAAAGTTGCTGTTTTTTATTTGACACTTTATAAATAAAAGTACATTATTTCATTATATATTTGTTAAAAGGTCTGTTTATCTATCTGCAATTTACCTTTGTAACCAAAATCTGGGCCTGCTTATTAATAGTAAAGTCAGATTTAAGCCACCAGTTTAGTAATATATGTTTTCCTTTCTGTCCGCAGATAAAACTGTGTACAATAGACAGTTGACAGAAGAAAGACCACTACAGGAGCAGGTGAGCCCCTCTTTCTCTATGCCCCATATAGTTAATTTTCTCATCCAATATCTGGCCTTTATGGTCCCTAGGTATTAGTTCAGCAAACATTATTAATCAGAGTTTATATCCTTTGTGGAAATTATGTGTTTAACGTGCGTCATTTCCCCAGATTGCTGAGGCGGACAGCGTGAAGGCTGCAGTACAGTCAGCTGGTAAGAGGAAACCTTACTGCCAATCAATTAATGACTTTATGTCCGCCTGCTGAGTGGCTTCATGTTGCAGCACTTCCAGTAAAACAGGCTTTGCATCTGCTGAGAAATAACAACTATCAGAACCACAATCTCCAGTGTGATCAGTTTGTCTGTGTGTCCTTACAGAGAGCAAGCGTCCCACTGCCTCCAAGGATGCAGAGGCAGAGAAGGACCTTGATGACTTAACTGTGCTGAAGTCACTGGCTGATGGCCAGAAATCAAAGGAGGCAACTGAGGTGCCGCTCAAGAAGGAGGTCCAGTATGTTCCAGATGAATCAGACTCGACCAAGAGCCGGCGTCTGGCTGAGGACTATGACTCCACCAAGAACGGGATGGACTACGGCAAGTACCAGGGTACGCACACCTGTCACCATGCATCTTGTACTGACCACTGTGTTGGGTGTGAGTCCTTCCGACTGTGTGACCTTTGCCCTCATCGGCAACGGCAGGCCTCAGGGCGAGCTTCTGTCTGTCAGTGGCAGACATTTTAAGAAAGTCCAGGTGGAGAAACCCGTGCGTGTGATGTGGATAAGCAGAGACAGATAGAAAGATTCAGAACACAGAACACGTGCATGCAAGAGAGAAAGATTATCCTCTCTCTCAGACACTGCCGTTGTGAAAGCTAATGCTAGGCTAACTGTACCAGCTTCTTCTTTTATCTCTTATCCAATCATTTGCTGATATCTACATAGACTTTCAGTATCTACGGATTGCCTCAGATCAGCACACATTTCACTGTATACACATGTAATTGGATATCCGGTCTGATCATCAGCATAAAGCAGAGACTGTGAGGTGAGGTGACTCAGACACAAAGCGCTGAGTGCCACACTTCATCGATTCATGCAGTCGGCCCGGCAATGACAAGCAGCTCGTCAGGTTACGCTACGTCTAAATTTGGCAAGCGCAGTCTGGATTTCATTTCTTGTTTCCTAGAGTGAGATAGAAATAGGCCCGGTGTTTGAAGGTAAAGTACATCACTGATGATTCAACCCGCCAATACGGGCAGAAGTATTCTGACTCTGCTTATTTTTATTGTGTGTGGAAGCAGCAGGGGGTGTTATGTAAGTGTCAAGCTGTAACAATTGCACATTTCTTACTCAGTAATGCAGTTTGAGAAGTTGACTATGAGGAGAGGAAAGGAGAGAACAAAGATGGCAAATCTTTTTCCACCTTAACGAGAGAGAGATACTTTAGTTCCAGGTTAAAGATTTTGTGGAGAGACAGAGGAGAGGCCTAATGGATAGAGTAAAGTAGAGAGAAGGGAGAAATCAAGCTTCATGAAAACGTGTGTTGTTTGATTATTAGAAGTGGAAAAAAAAGGTTGAAATTCAGTCAAACAGATTACAAATGAAAGCAGAAACACCTGCTTTATACCTGCACGCAGCTAATAAGCATGTTTTTGAGAGTTACAAATGATAACATATTGTGTGTCGTCTCCTCTCAGATGACCCAGAAAGCTTCCGTCAGGTCGACGGCACTCCGCTCACAGCGGAAGACATTGTCCAGAAGATCGCAAACAAGATCTACGAGGAGGACGACAGAGGGGTGTTTGACAGGATCGTCTCCAAACTGCTCAAACTAGGGCTGGTAGGTTGTGATGCCGTTCCATTTGACGCAGCATGTAGCATGACATTTTCTCAGCAGGAAGTCTCCCTGCACTACCTGCTTCCTGGCCGGGGGAGAGGAAGAGATCTGTGAATTGTGCTTTGTTCCATGAACTCGCGTGTGAATTACTTTTTTCACACTCAGTAAGTAGTTTGGCGGTGCCCAAATTGCTCCCTGAGATGGATCTCTCAGTGACAGTGATCAATATGTGATACTTAGAGGTTTACTGTCAGTGCATGCTGTTCTGGCACATCTCACTGCACATTTGTTATCGTTTCTCAGTTTGTCTCTTTCTTTTTGTCTTTCTGTAGATCACAGATAGTCAGGCAGACACTCTGGAGTACCAGGTGGCCGAAGCCCTCCAGGATCTCATTACCAAAAACGCCAAGAACAACGAGATCGAGGACATCAACAGCAACAACCAAGAAAACAGGGGGGAACAGGACAACCAGGGTTCAGATGCAAACACGGTAAAAACCTGCAATGAAGTCATAGTCACAAAAACTGTGATAACAATGAGGATGACAACTTTAGCAGCTAAAAACTCTGGCATTTCCAGGACACATGGGAGCCACCCAGTCGGCGCTACGACAAAGACGAGGAGAACGAGGAAGGTGATGATGAGATTGAGGACGAGGTGGACAGGGATGCAGAAGAAGAGGGGGGCGACACAGCCGCCAACACCTGGGACAAAGATACAGAGGAGGGCAATGAGGTGAGCCCTGAAGACGGGCTCCAGGACCTGCAGTACTTCCCGAACTTCTACCGTCTGCTCAGGAGCCTCGACTCGGGTAAAAACACAAACACACATCCAGCTTGCTGTCACATGTTAGGTCAGAGGCACAGAAACCATTGCTTCACAGTATTCTTCTTCCAAAGATAGAAGTTCTAAACAGTACTAGAGGGCTGTTGTTGTCATGGCGATATTGTTCTCAAGGATGAGTCAATGCTCGTTTTGTCCACCTTTGTTTCGACTACACATCTTCCTAGGAAGTGTGGATGAAGCACACACACACACATACTCACGCATAACTAATTCTTTATAATCCCATCATCATGACCCCCACAGTGAACCACCACGTGGTGACATTAGCAGCAGTTACCATTAACGAAACATGGATGCTAGATGTTGGTTTTGAATTTTCCCTCTGGTTTGCTTCTGCAGATCGAGACACTCAGGAGAGAGAGACGTTGATCACCATCATGAAGACACTGATTGACTTCGTGAAGATGATGGTGAAGTACGGCACCATCACGCCGGAGGAGGGCGTGTCCTATCTGGGTAAGACATGACACAATACCAGCACGGTTTATCTATCGTCCTGTACATTCATGGTCAGCGTGTGAGACATAGCATTGTGTATTAAGTGCCACTGTCCTTGAAGACCTTGCTGTATTTGTGGTGAATAATATTTCGTATACAGTATGTAGGACAATCACTTGAAAATAATGTACATCTTTAGTGTGACAGTTGATTCTTGACCAAAGGGAATAGTAGTTTGACAAAATTATCTTAACTCAAGCTCCATTTATTAGCTTTTTCCAAAACTTGTCTTGTCAAAACAGTCTTGGTGTGGTTGAAAGGCCCAGGAAAAAGTCCTATAAAACATCCCATAAAAGCTAGTATTGTAGATGTTGATTTAAGTTTATTCGATCAAATTATTGTCCATCTGCTTTCTGTGGAATCACGTCATGATTATATGATCATTTTATTTTATTGTTTAAAAAAATTATTCGGTTATTGAGGTTTGGGTTTTTGATTTGTCGACCAGTTTTAATCTTATTTTGTGCGATTTTGCGTACATTTGCCATATTGCGTTATTATTAATAATACGTTAATTATTTAGTGATATTGATTTCATCCATGTTAAACAGCCTCTGTATGTGTGGTTTACATGTGGATGAAAGTTTTTTTTATATGTGGTTTTTCATTTATTTCTATGTGTGTTCAGTCACGCTACAGTAATGTTCCCCATCAGCAGGTGCAGTGGAGTCTGAAGCCTGCACAAACAGATTAGTGTCAGGGTCATCCTATATAACCAGACTGTTTTTTTATGGCTGGCCAGACCCCCCCCAGACATCTCTCTCTCTCTTTCTCTCTCTCTGTGCGAATGACATTCAATCCCTGACAGAAAAAAAGTGAAATGATTTTCACACATGGGAGGGGATTTAGTTATGTTATATATAGTTATATATTTGCTTTAAACTCAGCTTGGCAGAGATTATTGTCATTATCAATTAATTGTTCTTTTAGAAATATAGCAAATGAGGAGAGAACCTAAAGTCATTAGAATGACAGTTAAAACATAGAAACATAATAATAATCAATGTTATCAAGGTACCGTGCTTCTCAATGGATCTAAACAAAAACAAGCCATACTTTATCTTTTCAAAGGTTTTCAAAAATGTAATGCCAACAAAATTAAAACAAAGCAAAATGAGGCACAAATAAAAAAAAGGGGAAAGAAAAACCATTAGGGATTTATTGTGTCATTTAATTTTGAAGTTGTGAAAGTGTCCAGAGCCCAAGGAGATGCCCTTAAATTGCTTGTTTTTAGATATTCAGTTTACAGTGATATGAAATGTAAAAATAGCAGCTAATCCTTACATTTAAGAATCTTAAAACAAAGAATGCTTGGCTATGTTGCTTGATAAATGTCTTACATGATTAATCGAAACTGTTACAGATTTATGTCTGTCTATTGACCAGTCAACTTTATTAAATTATTGTATCAACACTAGTCACACACATAATGTCTATGAGGCCAATGAGGCTATGTTAAGAGACCAAGCATTCTAAGTAAGGCTGACCTACGTAGGCTGTAGAAGGATTAATCAATACTCCTTCGAATGACACGTAGCAGCACTGCAAATGACCACTTCTGATGTTACACACCGGAACAAAATGGGCATTTACCATTACGCAAGATGTGAGTTTCCTAGGCAACAACTCTGGCTTTATGTAGAATAGCTTGTGAGGAGCTAAGAGAAATTTCACCATCGCCTAGCAACATGTTAATGGCCGCCCTTCCTCCCCACTTCCACCCCCAACTGGCTGTGATGCTCCGATGAGTCACCCAGGTACACAACTGAATACACACAGCTGTCAATCAGCGTTAATCTGCCCGAAGGTGATACAAGCCCAAAGCTAGATAGAGAATGAGAGATGTAGGGGAGAGTGGGGGAGGGTGTACTACAGGTGGGAGGAGGCAGATTGGATACACAGAATATATAAGGGGAAAGTGAAATGCTTAGATAATTAGAAATAAAAGGAGGCTGGATGAAAGTGCGAATGAGAGAGGAAATTGTAAAGCACCTTGGTGCTCAGCTACAGCGCTGAAGTCAAGCCTTACTGTTCCTCTGATCTCTCTGCTGTCCTCGTGTCCTAATATCCAGATATTTAATATTATTCAGTCACCATGCAAAACATCCAAAAGTTCCTCTGCTCTAACTTGCCATCATATTTTCTCTATTTTTGACATTGGACAGAAGTGTACTTTTCAAAGTATTTAAGAATGATAACTTTATTCATATAGCACCTTTAAAAACAGAGTTTACAAAGTGCTTTGATAGACAAAGCAAAAAGCAGGACACTCAGAAGCATTATAACAACAGAAAGCCAAATATTAATGCAAAACAAAAGCAAGATAAAAATTTAAGATAGATACATGCAAAGAGAATAAAACAGTAAAAGCATACATTATTAAGCAAGGTTATAATCCTGAATATTAACTCTATTTAGCATTTATCAGCAGTAGCCTATGTATACATTGATTTAATGGTTTATAACACACAATATTGTAGTTGTTGTTGTAGTTGTTTATTAATGTATAAATGACTATAACTCTTTCTGTGAGGCACCCATGAGTGGAGGAGGGTGTATAAACAGATAATGAATGATAATAAAGCAAAACACAGTTATAATAATATAACATATGTCTTCATTGGAGGAATTGCTGACAAATACTGTACATTATTAAATACCTGTTCTTATAGATGCGAACAGCTACATTTTAGTGTCTTATAAACCCGTGTTAAATGTTTAAATAGTGCTTCTAAATGCTTAATAGGGGGCACTTAAGGTAAAGTGGTACCGGAACCTGATATAGAGGTTCATGTTTGAGCTGATCTCTGGGGTGTGTGTATCGCCAGAACATCTGCTTCTACTACTTTTGCATGTAATGTTAACGCCCTTCCTTAATCCAGCTAGGATCAGTTGTTACTTAACTTTAGTCTCTTTGAACCATATGATCTGTTTGTGTCATTGCCTGGCTGATTTGGGGTCTTTTAAATTCTCTAACCTTGCTGTGGAAGCATAACCCAGTGAAGAATGTGTGGTAACGCTAACTGAGGACAAATTAATGAACACCCAAAATAAATGTGTTTGTTTTTGTGTTAAATTTGGCACCCTGGCTTTAGATTTTTTTTTTTGAACTAAGGATAAATTATCCCTGAAAGGCTGTTCTCATACTGTATTCCAGTATTCAGTCCGCAATGAATAAATCACCTATTGAAAATGATTGTGGTAAAAACAAGATTTTGTTTATCACTCTCGTCGTACGATTGAACCGCCCTTTCATTAATTAGATGAAAGCCCTTTCTAATGATAATCACCCTCTGAGTCACACAGGAACAGCGAGGGACTTTCAAAAGGTTGAGAGGTTTTCATTCACCGTCTGTCGAGTGAACCGACGACACAATGCTGACCGAATCTGAAGTAAACGTCTGGCCTCTTTGTTTCACCCACCTGCAGAGAACCTGGATGCCATGATAGCCATGCAGACCAAGAACAAGCTGGGCAAGTCTCTCGGGCCTCCTGACTTCACTGGGCCCAACGGTAAACAGCCTCACAAGTTATCCTCCAACCATGTCAGACACCAATATTGATCACTTTATTCGAGGTCAGATGTAGCTAGTATTTTAGACTCTAGTGTATTGGGCTATTTCTTTTATATGGTTTGAAATGTGGTTTCATCATGTTTCTACCTTTGTAAGTTATACAAACTGACCTCTAGAGTTCACCAATAAACACATTATATCTTGTCTGTTTAATCCTCACAACCCCCCCCCACATAAAAGTCACCGCTCCCAGCCAAGAAATAGCGCAAAACACAACCATCGTTTTTACACTTACACAGTTTTTGTACAGATTAAACCAACAATGTATGACATGTTAATTAGTCTCCACCAGAAAGCGAATAAAGGTAATAATAACTGCTGCTGTAAGTGTCTCTACCGGCAGCTGAGTAAGAAATGTTTAATGCTCCATATTCTGTTTCTTTGCTGTAGGAAAACACTCGGATGATGACGACAACACCAAGGCCGAGGCCGCCAAGATGCAGAAGGAGTATGAGAACCTGAAAGACTCAACCAAGGAGGAGCAGCCATCCACTGAGACCAGTCAGTCCACTATTCGCTCTTGATGACCAGAGGAAACATGAATAGCTTTTCGTTTATTTGATCATTCGATAAAATAATTTCAAACGATTTGACCATTTTGCTCCTCAGAAATGATAAACTATGTGCCTTGTAAATTCCATCACTCATTTGTTTTGTTTTAGGTTTTAAGTTGTTTTTTTTTAGCTTTGCATTATGATTTTATTGTTTTGTTTGGGTCAAATGTCTTAAATAAATGCAGAATTCTCAAATATAGAAAATTCCCACCACGTCAGTTCAGTGAAGCAAAAGCATCTTCGTCACTCGACCTCAGTGAAAGGGCTTCAAAATGAGTTTGAGTGTGAAGGCAGAGACCATTTCAGACCTTTTGTTTTCACTCAGCAAGGCTGACAGGAAATAATGAACACTGTGTAGTCCAGGCCAATCATAGTTAAGTCCCTGCTTGTCCCTGAACTAGGCCAGTCCAATAACACTCACAGGAAAGCTTGCCACAGCTGCCATGATGCTCTGTCCCCGTACAATGCACTATATCCTCTGATCAGTCTGATCCACACACACACACGCATAGACAAGACAAGCAAAATGAAATACAGAGCAGGATTACCATCAGGACATTCGTTTCAGCAGCGAATGAAGTAAATCCTGAGTAATGTGAACTAAATGCAGTATTATCTGTATATTAACCGGCTGCACTGAGTTTCATAATATAATCTTTATGGGAAAAATTAGGGGCATGCGTTATAATTCAATATTTAATCTGTGGTTAAGACATAGTCAGATTTTGATGAGTGGTTAATATCAACTTAAATCTCAAACTGTAGACATATACATACTGTAGCTACTGTTTCCCCACGTTGAGTGGGTCTTTTTTGGACCAGACGAAATGTGTCTTATTGTGCTCCTAGTTTAATATAATAGCACATTCCTGGCTGCCAGCATGTTTGTACATTGCTACTGAAACGTAAAAGATGAAGCACAAGTCTTTTTATTTATGTGATGTAAATAATTGATACGTCTAAGATAGCACTGTCTTACTCTTTGGTGGAAACTAGGCGCCTCTTAGTTCTAATGTACTGCAGAAGAATTATTTTCTGTTTTGTAATACATTCAGGATTTTCATGTCTCCTTTTCTTAATTTTCTTCTTCTCTTACCAGATCAGCCTGGCAAGTCAGAGACTTATCTGGAGGCCATCAGGAAGAACATTGAGTGGCTGAAGAAACACAGCAAAGAAGAAGGCAAAGACGGTGAGACACATTTTCTTACTAGAAGGCAGATGAGAGAAACCAGCTACAAGCCAAAGTCTTGTGTGCCAACAATTTCTAGTTTTATGGTCTGGTTTCAGTGGCAGTCTAAACTGCTCTTCCTTCAGAACAAGATAACATCCTCATTTGCAAATCCTCTTCTCCTCACTAAACTGCAGCGGGTCGCAAACAGGTCTGAGGCGACGCACTGAAGAACTGGAAATTTGAAGGCCCTTTTATTAGCCCCAATTTGCAAGTGAAATGAGTGTGGGATACCGGGATAAGTGCTTCACTCCAGATCTCATGAATATGGATCATTTTTCATGAGTCTGTCCTAATTACTCGTAATATAGCTTCCTTGTTCAGGAAGAAGGGTCTATTCATTTATTCCCTCCTACCTGTTCCTCAACATTTGTGGTGCGTCCTGGTGCATTATTAGCACTTCTGTCACAACAGCACACAAACAAAAAAAAACCCACGAAAAGACCATCACGTCTTTTTCATCAATGTCAGCTCATGCCTTGAGATTTATAGTGTTTGAGTGTGTATTTGCATTTACTGCATTGCCCATACTGTAACTGTCAGCATCCGTACAGACGTGACCCAGAAACTGCACCAGTTTGCAGAGCTGTGAAAACAGCACACTCGTCTAACAGGAGAAAGCCTGCTCTTTGGGCTCTCCACACGGTCAAATCAATGCCCAGTGGTGCTTAATTAAGCAGCAGAGAATGAAATGTTAATGAGTTCTCACTATTCAGGCCATCCGTCCGCTGGCGATCATCTCAGTAGGACATCTCAGGCGAGAAAACAAGTTCTAGCTCAGTGAGATTTATGTTTACTACTAAGGTTCAGTGGCCTGGTCTAATCTGAGCCAATCAATAGGTAATTCAGCCACTAACTGATTCAGGAAAACAACTTGAAGACGGAGAAAATTTCAGATGAAAACACAGTTTGACTTAGATTCAGAAGAAAGAAAGACTGACACTTATAGTATGCAGAGTCCGAAGCAGCAGGGAAGTCTTGTTTGGTGCTCATCTCCGACCTGGCTCTATATAGGGCACTTCATTAGAATTCTAGTGTGTGGAGTGGTTGCCTGGGACAACAGGGGCCTCCCCGCCTGCCTGTCAGTGATCTGGGCAGAGGAGACAGACAGATAATGGTGTCCGAACAGACATGCTCCGACTGAACGCACACATTGAGTCAAAATGTGCCCCCAAAATCACCCAATTTTCCCTTAGTGGGACCTCTCAGTATCTAAAATGATGCACCAGCAGGACCTACTTTTCCAGCACACCATGTGCCACATTAAACTGCTTTCTGAATTTCACCTCATCCCTGTTCTCTCTATATTCTTCCTCTCTCTCCGGAGAAAGTACAGCTGCAGGAGAACAAAAGCCTTTTCAACCAAAAAACTGTCATAGTAACAGAGTGGGCGACGGCCGATTTATTGTGTTTACTCTACCAGAAGCGCCCATTAGGAAAATCTCAGCAGGCACTCTGCGTGTATGTGTGTAAATGTGTGCATACGTGTGTGTGTGTGTGTGTGTGTGTGTGTGTATGCCCAGTCACCCACACACTACACAGATTAGCCAGAGGAGCAGATGGAGGTAGAGGCGACATCCTGGTTTTGGCTCTTGGCTCCTCACAGCCAAGATCGAGAGAAGCGGCTACTGTCTCTAATCACATTCTGTTAATCCCTCGCACACGTCCTGTTTGTCATCGGCAAAGCAACTACATCCTGTAGCAATGGGATGTAGCAAAATTGCCGCTGCTAGGAATGTTACTAGGAAGGCGCAGAAGTTGTTGTGTGACTTCTTGGCTGTCCTCTGTCCTTCTGTTCCCCCTTTGCTCAGAGTCTGTTGGAGCAGGGAGGAGTGGTGCAGCAGCTGTTTGCCTGCTCTCCGAAACCCATTTGTTACCATGATGGATAATACAGAGATAGGTTGCGTTTTTCTCTAAATATAGCCACATCCTGCTGCGGCCTTATGGTGCTGTTGTATATGACAATGACTGGTCTAGAGCAAGGGGAATACAAATGGTGCTTCAAGAAAAGGTATTTTTAAAAAAGGTGTACCGAGTTCTTTTAGTTTTTGAGGGAAACTGGTTCGTTGTCTGCAACTGACTACATTTATAATGAATTGAATACTAGGAATCATTTCATTGCAAGAACTTGGCAAATATGTTTCACTGGTTTTTATTGCTTGTATGTGGCATCTTCTTAACCCCAGACAAAACTCATGCTAACGCTGACCTTAATCCTCCTTGATAATGAACTTTCGTACCAGATTATAGCTTGTTTGTGTATGCCGTTTTAAGAAGACAGTTCTTCAGGGAGTTTAAGGTCTGATCTATCATCGTAGCCTCATGAACTTCCTCTTTAAATCTCAGATGATAAACCCATCGCTCGCCGTGTCTGTCTTTCCAGATTACGACCTGTCAAAGCTGAAGGACTTCATGGACCAGCAGGTTGACTCCTACATTGAGAAGGGCATCATCGCCAAGGACGAAGGTGACACCATCAAGAGGATCTACAGCAGCCTGTAACGCCATCATTCATCCTCCAACCAACCTCTGGCCTAAAACACAGGACTGAATCTGACACCATCTCCAACAACACACTGACCACTTAGTTATTTCCCATGGCATGGTAAAGTATATACTGTGTATTCAAAACTACCTGCTAGGGGAACTTGTTTACCCTCCCAGACATTCCCAAAATGTATCAAGAGAAGGGTTTTAATAAGGTAAAATGACCCATACACCTACCTGATATTTGCACGCCAAGATAGCAGAGTAATAATCACTAGAATATTATTGAGAGAGGAATCAAAGTATTTTATGTAACTCACACGTCCAACTAAATGCTAGCATTTGCTCCAACCTGACTCCTGTGAGAAATGGATGTTATGAGAGTATGATGCTGTAGCTTTGTCATCAACTGCTGTTTCCTATCTTTTGGTTGTTGTTTTTTTGCAAAATACAATATATCAAATTGTACTCATTCTGTGTAACCTGTCTTAGCCTGTTATCTCATTTTATTTTCCAGTGTATATGTAAGATCTTAATGTATTCTTGCTTTTTATTTTCCCAAAAATATATGTTACGTATCATGGTCGTTACCCTCCGTGCTCCTTTGTTCTGCTCTGCTGTAATTCTTCTGGGGCCCACTAGGGGGCCATGTGTGTACCATCAATTCTCTCTGCATGTCTGAGTTCAACATTTCCATCTCTGTAGAGACAGAAGATAAGTATTTTTAAATGTAAATATTTGTGATTTTTTCCTAAAGTTTAAAAGCAATTAAAACATTGCCTTTTCCTTATCTGTGTTCTTAACTGTAATAATGAATGCAACAAACAAACCCCACCTATAACTGACCGCCACATGCCTGCAAGAATCCGCATCATCATGAAAACACTTGAGATCTTCATGTCTGGTTTAAATACATATTTATTCTCATATTCCCAAATAAAACCATTATAATTTTTTTTAAAGCACAATAAAACAGCTGTAACAGACAGTTCTCCACACACATAAATAATGCATTCACACCTCAAAAATAGAGCAGTTCCTTCTATTCTCAAAGGAAAAAAAAAAAGCTTCTATGAGGCAAATGGAACGTGTTCAAAGGCTTGAGTCCATCCGCCACTTCTGTTTGGGGTGAGCTCATACAGGGTAAACACTGATGAGGAAGGCCTGAATATACTTTCCAATCAAACTATTCTAGGAGGGGGATTTAGAACATCAGAAGCGGTTAGCAAGTCTAACAGGCTAATCCTCCTGGAAGTGCTTAGCTCTGCGTGTGAACATATGCAGCAGGTGGGTTCTGTACAGCAGCTTCCGACGCATATGACGAGTGGATGGGCCGTGTGCTCAGATGCTATTTATTTACTGCATGTCAGATGCTCCTCCGTGCTGTTGAGTCTCGCAGCAAAACTCTACGAAACGCTGACAATCAGATATATCATCATAATTGCATGTCAATAAATAAAAGGCAGACATGACAACTGACAACTGGTTTGGTAAAAGCAAAAAAAGGTAAGGTGGGGGGGGCATGACATTGTTGGTAGTGTGTGTGTGTGTGTGTGTGTCGGCGACAGAGCGTCAGTTAAACAGACTGGGGTCATTTATATCTCCTGGTATGACGTCGCGGGGGCCGTGAAGTCCTCATTGCTCCTGCAAATGAGAAAAAGAGAGATAACCTTTAATTGTTTGTAGATTTTCCACAGTGGAAACACATTTTGATATGCACGCACGCACACTCTTTTAACTCCTTCCCTCCCTTCCTCCCTCTGCTTAACGGCTCACCACAGAGTCCAGGTGACGAGCGTACCGTGTGTGAATAATGGATGAAGCTAACCAAACCACCGTGTTGTTCTCCGTCACAGCTGAAGGCTCATCTGCCTCTCAGTACAACACACCAAAGCCTCGAGCTTAAAGATAAACTTAACTTAACTGGCCTCTCTCTTAGAAAAGCTACTTCAGCCCTGCAAGCCGTCACAAATTCCTTCATTCAGGAGAAATCATCGTTTCTTTAGAGCTACCGTACACGTCCAAACTAGTCACAAGGTAGAGAGAACAGTCTAGCTGCCAAGGATTACAATTAATAAGGGGAAGAAATATCGAAGTGTCAGAATCAATAGAGGATGGAAAGGACGGTTTCACACAGTAACTTTGCAGGAAAAAATTATAGGTGAGAGAAAACAGTAAAGGCAGGAGTCTAAAAGAACGTTGCTGCAGAACTAGCGATTTTCTTTGACCAGAAAAAATCCTGAGGGATGACAGGATCAATCTTTTAAACTAAGACGAACTTGCTAAACAAGTGCCGAGTGCTTTGGTTGTCAAGAGGCCATTCATGGAAACAGGGAATTGTTGCGATCGATTCCAAACTTGCTCATTTCTTCTGGTGGAGAGTAAACATGTCCAATCCCACGATATTCTGCCGTTTATCACCGCCTTTAAGCAAATGATGCACTCTAACTTGCCTTTTACTTCATCTATCTCCCAACAGCTTCTCTCTATATCTAAATTTACATGAAAGGACCAAGAAACAACCGGCTGAATTTTGATTGTCATTTGCATCTGGGACTTCTGACAACAAGGAAGCAGAGAGTCCGACTTGATTCCACTTCCTAACGGTATGTTAACGGTGTCTAGAAGTAACCGGGTGTTTGCTTCGGTGGCCTCCAGATTTTTAAATGACCCACTTGATGAGGTGAAGCTGGCAAACATTTGAAAACAGAATTTTATTGTAAAGATTTTCTATAATCTGTCTATCCTCTATTACACTGAGGCATTTTTTTGGTGACATATATTTCCATATTTAACAACATTTAAACTTGTTCTTTACTATAAACTTGCTCCGACTCAGAAAATGTAACTTGTTTCCTGCATCTAATTTGGCATAACAACAGTTATTAAGTGTTAGGAGTCTTTGTGTTAAAAATTGCTATGCAAAAAAATATAATATATGACTGCAACAATGAATGTAAGTGACAGGATGGATGTCTTTGGACTTCAAAGTAAGCTGCTGGACTGCACAGCATTTGAGTTTGTGAATATGTGGCCACATTCTCAGGCTAAACAAATCTTCATAATACAAAGATACAGGGTCTTCTAAAGGAAATGCATCACTCAAGCAGCGAACAGCCAACTATTTCCTTCAGTTTAGTAGGGGTGGGAAAAATAATCGATTCTTCGATGCATCGAGATTCTCTCTAGAACGATTATGCATCGATGCAGAAAAGTTGATAATCGGAATTTTAAAACTACAATGTCAACAGTACGATCGCCTGATGCAACTTAACGTTACCAAACTACAAATGTGGCCGCCGTCGGAGCGAGTGCGTCT
>JAVQJF010088669.1:0-22426 GCA_036023855.1 Gadopsis marmoratus
CACACCCACACACACACACACACACACACACACACACACACACACACACACACACACACACACACACACACACACACACCATCTTTTGTTTGGATTCAGACGGCATTGAAGGCAGATCCTGTGGCCCTTCTGAGGAGAATGTTAATATGCCCGCTCTGGTCTCTCTGGGGACGTGGAGAATGGACTCTGGCTGCTAATGCACTGTCACACTAACCCCAGCTCACTCTTCTCACACAGCAGCACTACTGCAAGCCCTGAGGTAGTATTTAGCATACCCGCAACTTACCGAATCTTTAAGAGTTGCTCTAAATCATAATTATTTTTATGCCAGGTGGGCTATTTGCTGTGCGTACTTATGTACTCATTTCACTTTGCTTCATTAGCACTATGTAACATGGTTTGGTCTACAAGAGTTTTGTCAACAATGAACTACAGGCTGTAGCTGATCTTCAGTCTCCATCCAAGCTAATCTAAAAGCCATATTTATGTCATATGTTTTTGTGGACACAAGTTGACACAGGGCAACTTGTTCCTCCACTATCAATTAATGAATTATATTGACAACATCATCACAAACATCCAGTATTGAGCTACATTTACTTTCCTTACTATTTTTGCTGAGTTTAGGGGTAAGCTCCGTGTTAGGTTTAAGCAACATAAACTATTTTACAAAAGATATGAAATATTTAGCTTGTAGTTCATATATAACCAAATTTCCACTAGAAATTGTTCTACTTCAGCTGTGATCACCATAGTCCAAGGCAAATGTAGCCCATTTGCCAAACCAAACTGGTCCGTGTATCATCCGCTCATTCAATTATTTCATTCAGACTGGAAAATAGAAAAAAACAATGGTCAAGATTTCCTTTATCTGTCTTTTCCTGTTTTCACCTTTGAGAAGCGTTATCTCACAGGTATGCTGTGTTTCTAGTACCTAATGAACAGATTCACCAAAAGTTAAAGCTGAGACTTCGTATTAGAAAGACATTCAGAGGTGGTTGTTCAACTCTCTCACGCTATAATCAGTCACGCAATAATGGCCAAATGATCTTAGAGGTATTAAACAGAACTGCTTTGATGATTTGTGGACACACTGTACTAATTTAACCAGTGCTGGAAGAAGTGTTCAGATCATTTACTTAAGTGAAAGTACTAATATCACACTGTGAAAATAATCCTCTGCAAGTAAAAAATATTATCTGCAAAATATACTTACTGTATCAAAAATAAAAGTACTCATTGTGCAGAAAAATGGTCCATGTCAGTGTTTTACTATTATATATTTCTGGATTACTACTGCAGTAATATGTATGTTGCATTTTAAAATCACCAAATTTGGAGATTTCACTGCACAGGAACGGTATGAAAAATTGTAATCAGAAAAGTAACTAAAGCTGTCGGGACAAATGTGTTGGCGCAAAATGCACAATATTTGCCTTTGAGATGTAGTGGCGTAAAAGTATAAAGTGCATAACATACCTCAGTACCTCAAATTTGTACCCATACAGTACTTGAATAAAAGTACTTAGTTACATTCCACCACTGAATTTAATAAAATGGTAACTGCCTGTATGAATTCTGGATTAACATTTAGTAAATAGTACTGTACATCTGTAATTGTGGGGAAGGTGAAAATAGTCATTTACCTAAACATAATTTAATTCCCTGATCAAGGTCCACTTACTCGCTTATTCTGGAGCTTACGACTGTATAACACAGTCTTCATCAGCAGACAGTGGGTCAGGATACACCACTGTCTTATTTCCCAATAACTGTCAAGGATACAACCATACAAAATACTACACTTATTGTTAACACTGTAGGTTTAACATGCAGCCATTTATTGTCCAAACAGAGAATCCCTCACATTGATAAACTGTAATTCTGTAAGTGTCAATGGACTCCCCTGCACTACGCTGCATAGTGGAGTTTTTCTTTCAGTCATTCATTCCTTTTCCTTCGGTTTCGCAGCTGTGAGTGGGGAAAATGCACCGCACTGTCCTCCCCTCTCCCCTCCCTGTCTCGCTCCCCGTCAACTGAAGTCCTTTCATAATGAATGGCAAGGTACGATAATAGCCTTCAGGTTGCCATAGAAATGAGACAGGGGCCCTGTATGTGATTTTTTTTTCTTTTTTCCCCAAGGATAAATGACAGAGGACTCTGAGGCAAACTCCTTTTCCTCTCACCCTCACATTCAGCGCCGCACTGCTTCCATCTTTCCGTCCTCTCACATCTTTTCTTAATCAGCATTTCTTCTTTCCTGTAGGCCTGTTTCTACCTCATCGCATTTGATGCATTAATATGAGAATCATGCGAGTTGAAAGTGATTAAGCTGCCATACATTTGATAGAAAACAGATGTGAGAAGAATTTCAGGCCTCCACTATGCAACAGCGCTTGCACCACTATGCTGGCACCACGAACAGTCCAGACAGTTTTTATACCCGGGGCTCTGAGGTGATCTATGGCCGGTCCACGCACACTTAGATCACATACACCCGGGCACATTTTCAAATTGAGTCTGATGCTGAAGACCGATCCAAGACTCGAGGGAGCAGATGGAGCTTTTTCGCCACACGAGGCGTCCGCCCAACACAGGTCTCCTCCCTGCATTGAGCATCTCAGTGCAGCTGCTAGCATGGCCGTTGAAACTGAGCTCTTGTGATCTCAGTTCCCCACCAACAGCTGCTCTCAAGCTAAACAAAGTATTGATCCAGTCTGTCATTTTCACACTCTTGTATCTGGAGGTTGGTGTTGATCTCTGATATGTTTATGTCATGTTTGTGGTGTGGCTCAGTGATAAAGTGATGAGTTCTAACCGCTAGTACATGTGTATGTCCCTCTGCTACAATGTATATATGTTTGACAGACAGACCTGCGGTCGTAGATGTCATGCATAACAGATGTTTTATTGGCCATACGCTTCATAAATCATCAAAGGGCAGCTAAGAACTTTAACCGCTGTTGATTTGAGTCAACAGCAGTTACGATAAATATCTGCACATGCAATTATGACCACAGGTACATAACATTCATTACAATCCATGCAGCATGTCATACAGTAAAGCGAGCCTCCAGTTATGCACTACAACAATATGTTAATCATTATTTGTAACTAATCTTTTTGTCTTAGTGAAATGTTCAGTCTGTGAGTGTATTAGTGTTAATTTCGCTATTCATTGTAACATTGTTTTCACTCAGAGTTGGAAATGAAGATATGTTGTCAAAATTAATGCAAAATTAATCAACAAATGGTGGTTTATCAAGCAAAAAGATTCACTGGTTCTGGCTTTTGAAATGTGTGGATTTATTTTCTTTTATATTTCTTTAATACATTTGGATTCGGAATTTTGGTTGGACAAAACAAATCATTTTTATGATGTGACTTGTGCTCTGGGAACCTTCTCAATATTTTCTGACATTTCATAGACTAAATGATCCATCAGTCAGTTGAAAAACAAACAAAATAGATCAACCAATAACAAAAACAATCATTAGCTGCAGGCCCAACCAACATGCACTTGGACTGTTTTGTGAGACACTGACACACTCTACAGATACCTTCAGTTCATAGATAACCATATATATATATCGATTTGTTATGCACTAGAATAATGAAAAAATATCAACAAAAGCAAAAAAGAAATATGTTTTTCAGGCTACAGTTGACAGCAATAAACAGTCAGTTGTTGCAGCCCTGAGAGAGCAACCCCTGAAAACATTAACCAACATTAAAAAACAGCTTTAGGTTTTTTTATTGCTTCTTCAGTAACGTGTGGGTGTGGTTTAATCAGATTTAACTGACAGTAAACACATGTCAATGAAGCGAACACCTTCACTTCAACACACGAGAAACACTGTAAATAAATAAAATACAAGCGAAACACATTTAACAATTTGACAAACACATAAAGAAGTAGCAGGAACTAACAAAACTCAAGCACTGTCGTACAGAACAACAACAGGAGACCAGGGGACACTAAAACTGATGAGCAAAAATCTTGCCATCAGTTAAAACTAGTTAAACTAAACTCTAGTTAAAACAAAAATCAATATGTTAATTTTCCAACATTGGAACGTGTTCTTCAGTTTTTGGTGTTCTCTGGAAACTAAGCTCTGTTGAGCTTTCTGTAATTGCAGTGTATTTCTTGTATGTGTTGTCAGATTGGTGAATGTGTTTCTTGATTTTTATCTCGAGCTCTCTCGGCCTCCGCATTTTGTAGTTAAAGTACTGTCTGTATGTAGAGTTGGAGGCCAGCTAGTGCTTTAGTGAAGAACTGGCCAAGGCATCATTTACTAATGAAATCTGTATTAAGAATGCATTGTTGTGCATTTAGATCAAAATATAAATTATAAAATGTATAAATAAAATAAATAAATATTATATAATATATAATATATAATAAGAGAGTTTCATTTTGGCATTTTACCATTTTGAATTATGTTTCCTGATACACCACCACACAAGAGCTTAGTATTGAGGAAGCACATTTTAATCGCCTTTGTTCTAAGGTCAGTTGTTAATTAATTATCTTGTATCTCTCATTACTAAAGAGCCAATGCCACATTTTGATTCTATAGTTTTTCAGCAGAAAGTCTCATGTTGATACCTCTCTGTGGAGCGATCACCTTGTCTTCACACCACAGCAGCTGCACAGACCTGTTGCCCAGATGATTCTCTCGTGATATGTTGAAGAAGAAGATGGTAACATGTGTCGCTGGTGTAACGTACAGCAGTTCTTCTTCAGCCTCTTGTCTTTGTTTTCCAAGTAAGCCACAGGGTCAGGACTGTTCACTTTCTCCTCCCTTCCTTCGATTTTGATTTTCCTTTTGCAAATTGGTTGTTCTATAGCAGCCTTTTTATCCTGTACGTAGTATAAAATAAGCAAATGTTTTTTATTCAAATCAAAGTAATGAATTCAGCTACAATAGCAAGGTGCTGAAATGGGTTCTTCAGTGTTTTCTCGCTCCGAGATGAAATGTCTCTTTTTGTAACCACAAATTAATTTTCCATGGTGTGAATAAATGTCAGTGCCATTGGTTGCCAGTGGTGTCTTTGAGCCAGATGAAGTTCATTTCTAACTCTAACAGGACTATTTCACCACCCATTTCAAAGCAAGATTTAAATGTTATCTATTCCTCTGAGTGTTAAATCCACTCTTCTAAACATCTAAAGACTCATCTACCGTATGAGCCTCAACAAAATGTTAATCATTATTTCTAATTATTATTATATTCTAATTATTTCTAGTCTTATCATCTTAGTAAAATGTGAGTGTATTACATTTAATTTAGCTATATATTATAGTGTTTATTATATTAGTAATAGCAACTACAACCTCAAATTCATATAGAATGCTACGAGTGAGGGAACAACAACTGAACAACAACCTCATGGCTACGTAGTGTGTTGGTCAGGGGACACGGGGGAGACTGACTGACGCTAATTAGTCTTATTAAATATAAGCTTCATGACATAGACAGGTCCCAACCGGTTGTCTCTAGGTGAGCAATTACCAGGCCGGTAAGGCTGGTTCAGGGCTGCTTTAAAACAGTAGGTGTCATATTGAACCATTTCCAAATCATGAAATGCCCATTTTTATACATTTGGTAAGAAATGTCAATATTAATACCAGCATTTATGTGTTTCATCACAGTACAGTTTTATCATTTAGTTTACACCTCAAAAAACATGTTTAAGTGTGCAGTACCTCTTTAATGACTGAAAGTGATTGGCTGATAGTACTGATCAATCTTATGAAACTCTCCTCCCCTGCATGGCCGGCACTGGATGTTGGCCAACAGCAGTGATCAGTCAACTGAGCCTCACTCCTGGTTTTCAAACTGGAAAAAATGGCAGCGTGGGACAGAAATTTTGTTTTATCTTGACAATCTACAAAAAAACTGTCTGTCATGGTCAAAACCATGATTTCTTTTTAAGATAAGTTTCAAAATGTAATTTAAGTCAATACTGACCTACTGTACCATAATTACAGAAAATAAGAGGAACTGAATGCAATCAAATGTGTGGAAATCAATAGAAACCAGAACATGCAAGAAGTTTGAGGTTTGCCAGATAACAACCACAAGTTTCCCACATAATTTATCTGTGTTTGAAAATATCCATTTGTTGTAGACCTGCCACGATAACACTGAGGTTTACCACAACAGTTTGTCTGTGCATCTAGATATTTCTACGGCTGGCTGTAGTTATACAGTAAATGTAGCCGCTGTATCACATAGATCTACTCTCTCTATAAAACAACTTTTACTGAAGCCGTACTGAGCAGAATGATACAGTCTGATATCATTGACATCTTATTCAGACTCAACCAAGGTTGAAATATCTCTCAGATTAAGGGCTTGGTTCATCCTTTTCATAGTTTGGCACCTCTTTGTAAAGTCTGGTGCATACATGCTTTCTACTCACATGCCGCAGTAGATGAAAATCCAGGAACTTAGTTAAATGTAGTATAAAAATCAAATAAATGTAATTAAATGTGATTATGTTGGTAGAAATGTCCAATCCCGCTGCATGTTTTCATTCACCTAACCTTTTTGTTTCAGTGTGTGAGTTTCTGTAACAAAAGAGAAGAACGCAGAACAGTACACATTAACACACGGGCAACTAGACCCTTGAAAAATGTTGCACCTTTACTTGAATATTTATTCTGTCATGCTTGCCTACTAAGAATGTATTTGCTGTTAATACTGTTATTAAATCAGTTGAGCATAGGCTTAGAAACGTTATGTATTTGTGATTGTGTGTGTCTGTGTTGATAAAGACCTAAAGCTGCTTAAGTTTCAAAGGGGCTTAAACTGCCTATTGTGACTGCTCAGCTGGAAGCTCTGGATCTAAACGATTGAATCACACGTCAGGTGTTCAGTGTCATGCACTGTGTGTTGGATTGTTGTCAATGATTTGTTATTTGAAGTTGAAGACACGTCCGTACTCTTGACCGATACGCCGAGGAGTGTCCATCTTTCTGTCATGGACCTGTTTTTCGCAGGTCTCTGTGGCCTTTGCAACCAAAGGCTCTTTTGGCACAAGTCCACGTGGCACAAAAAGGCAGCGGCATTCCTGATGTCTGTGGCTAATCTGTGGTGTCAGCTTGTGTTAACGTCGCACCACCAAATTTGAGGACACACAGGGCCGGGGAATATTACAAACTCCCATCAGCTGCATTCCTCCAGAGGACGGCGGATCTGATGAGAGCAAGGGTCACCTAAGGTTGAACAGTGGTTGTGTGTTCGTACTGTAACGGTCTGATCCACTGGACAGGAGGTGGGGCCGGAGCAGGGCGGAGGGAACACACTTCAAAGAGAGGGCGCTTTTCCTTGTCTATCCTCATTGAAACTGGGCGAAATGAGGTTTGTGGGGGCTTTTGTTCCTGCTGTTAGACAATGCATACAGTGGACATAAGATGCCGAAAAGGACAGGAGGTCATATGAGTAGTTAATTATCTGTTCCTCAACCTGCCAGACGCTTTCTGCATGCCACTCCAATTGACCTATAATGACCATGAGATATTGTTTCGCTAAATTTGAGAAGTCTAGCAAGTGTAAGGTCAGACTGTTCCTACACTTGCCACATGTCATATTTCACACAGCCGTGAGACGAAGACTTTGTACTTGAGTGCAGGCATTTCTCTTCAGATATGCAACCCTGCAGCTTCCTACTCTAATTTGACTACACTAAAATCCAAAGAGTGAGGTGGCTAGATAGTTTGCTCAGCAGCTCACAAAATGAACCATAGCGTAAAACATGACTGAAAACATGGCTGTAGCCTGGCAACAGGTGCTGTGCAAGAGCCAAGTAATTTAAGACTGCAGTAAAACCTTCAATCAAGCGAAGGTTTCTTCTATTTCATCCACATGTCATCTGTTGTTTTGGAAGAATACTGTATCTCAAAAAAGTACATGCAAACTTGCTGGGTTTTTTTCACACAGCAAACTGACCCATACCTGAGCTCGCTGCGAGCAATATGATAGCCAAAAAATTCAGTGTATTTCTGGTTGTTTGAGGCTGTTGTGCAGACATGTAATATGCTCTGCTCTCCCCAACTCCCAGAGGGGCAAGGACAGGAATGCATTCAGGGTCAGGGGTCAGACAGCCAAGTGCACGTGCACTGCTGTAGCCTGGCAACAGGTGCTGTGCACAGATGTATTAGTCATTTAAGATTGCATCAAACCTTCAACCAAGCTACATTTTCCTGTCTTTTATCTAACTAATCTGACATTTCCACAATACATGTGTTGTTTTTGTAACCTTCGTTTTAGAACAATACTGTATCTGAAGATATGCAGCCTTCTTTTTTATTATAGTTTTTGTCGAAACTGTGTATGTTAAACAAGCCGAGCTGCAAGCGTAACATCTGCACAGAAAGAGAAGCTCAGAGCTGAGAGGTTGGTAGTGTCTCGGGGAAATGATAGCTCTGTGCCAAGGTATTTCTTCTCCCTCCTGAGAGAGGCCCCGCCATTCGGCACTGTGAGGTCAACAAGTACAGACCATTACCCACAATGCCCCTAAACAGAGAGAAGAAAAAAAACTTAAATATGCAGGGCTGTTCCTTTAAGATGGTGAGACAGGAGCTGCCTGAATGCTCTCGGAGACGGAGCTGCAGACAAGATGGAGAGAAGGAGGGAGAGGCAGAAAACAGAGATCTGCTAGTGATGTGGAAAGGAATAGGCTTGTGTTTCCCTGCTTCTGCTGCAAAGCTGTTAAGTTGCAATTATTCATATTATAAAATTATGGGTGTCAGTTTGCTGACTGCACCGCTCAGAGAAAAGGAGTCTTGTTGCTAGGAGAGGAGAGATTCAGCCTTCTCTTATTGGCCACTACGATGCATAAGATGGCCCAATGAGAGCCTCCCCCTAACAGCAGTGCAATAGTAGAGCTACCCCCACATGCAGACCTGATTAATATGTCAGACATGTTTTATGGGTTAACGTGAATCAGGCTGGATGTATTGAAAATACTGCAGCAGGGATTTAGTTTGTGGTGGTGTGTGTGTGTGTGTGTGTGTGCGCGTGCGTGTGTGTGTGTGTGTGTCCACGCAAGTGTGTATCTATACAATATGTGTGCCAGGGGAACATGCCAGACTGACATATCACACACAGCACTTTGAGGTCAAGCAACGCTCTCAATTGTGAAAAATGTTCACATACACACATACACAGCGCGCTCACTGTAGTAACGAGCTAACTCAAAACAGACTAGTGTAGAGTGGAAATAGGAAATAGGATTCCTCACATGTGCATGATTACCACGAGAATGCGGCACACAAAAGAGAAACAGAAGTGAAAAACCTAACTCAGTTTTCGTAGTCTGATGTTTCTTGAAAGAGGGCTCATGTGCTGCAGTATATGTAAAACACGCTGGATAGTTAACATGCTGTGAATCTCAAAACTAATCAGCCAGGGAATTTTGATATTTTTTACCTGTCAGGAATGAAACCTCACATTTTTCATTTCCTCTGACAGGGTTACCTCAGTGAGCCATATGTTCTGTAATGTCTTAACAGTTCTTCCTGTAATAGACTGATGATCCCTTGTCATTTAAAAGCAGAGCTAGAGTTTTAACGGAAAACCAACATTTTGAGAAATAAGCTTGTTTGCTGTTTTACCTGCATTCAGATGAGAAGATTGATATCAGTTTTATCCCTTTTTGTCCAGTGTAGTGTTTAGCCTAGCTTTGCACAAAGAATGGAAGCAGGAGGAAGCTGCTATCTTGTCAAAAGTGAACAAAACATATGCCTTACAAATACTAATACTAATAATAACAGTGTGTGATCAAGGAATAGCCCTAATACACAAGCTAACTTGCTTTAGTTTGACGTTTCGGGAAATATCTTTATTTGCATTTTGCTACGAGTTACATGAGAACATGGATACAAGTCTCATGTCTATCTTTTTACTATTGCGCTAGAGCCAGGTGTAGATTAGCTTAGCTTAGCATAAAGACTGGAAGCAGGGGGAAACAGCTAGCCTGGCTCTCTCTAAAGGTAAAAAAGAATACACCTAGCAGTACCTCTAAAGCTCATGTTGCAGCTTGTTTGCTTAATTTGAACACAAACAGAAATGTAAAAACTACTCAAACTATTCCTCCAAAACAAGGGCTCTGCAATCAGTTTGGGCAGTGCTCACTGAGAGGAACACAAGTCGAGTAGTGACACTTGCTTATTTTTAGTTATAGAAATAAAATATGTTTATAACTCTGTATTCTTGACATAGCTGTACTGTGTTCCTGGCCTGTGTAGTCCAACCTAGACCTACAGCTGCTGTACAAACCTGCACTCACAGAAGGGATTGGCCTTTTTTTTACAGCATTGACTTGTCGAAACAGGAAAAGCACAGGTGTTACTAATAACATTAACGATTGCTCCGTTCTATTCAAGCGTCCCAGTAAGGCATTATAGTGTGACAGTGAGCCAGCGTGAACAATACCAGGACCGACCCTGACGCTGAAGCAGCTAAGTGGAATTCAGCCATGATACATTTAGTGTTTACACCTGTGGTTATTGGAAACGATCTCTAAATCATTTAGCCTTATGCTAGGCTACAGTCAAGGCTAGCATCCATCAGAAGACAACATGTTGTCCTTCAAAGCTTTGAGGGAGAAAGAACAGTGGATGAAGTTTAAAAAAAATAAAAAATAAAAAATTGAGGAGTGTTTATCTTATCTTTACATGCAAATAATACCAGGCCACTATGTGGCAACAAAAATGCTGTTTTAAAATAATGCAGTGTAAATTCTGTCCTAATTTCTGCCTGTGAAACACCATCACAAATGATGCCGTGGACTTGTGGAAAATGGTTCTGTGAGTTCTTCAAACTTTATTTCAGGATCTCTGCAGGATGAGGCACAATATGCTTTTTTTGCGTGCTGAACATTAAGGTGATTATTGTAAGCACACACACGCTACAGCTACGCAGGTGTTTTTACTTTTGCTGATTAGACCTCTCCTGCTTCATTGACATGTCCCTCACTCCCTCCTTTTCATTTCCTGCACCCGTAAGCAGTGCATGGCTTGAAATCTTAAAAAGTTACACTTGTGTACACCTGTTTGTGTCTCAGCTCTTCTCTGTAAATCAGATGCATTCTTTTTTTTTTATCAAACTTACACCTTTATCTTAGTGCCTTTTTTTTTTTTGTTTGCTGCTGGCTGTGGGGATCTCACGCAATTCCCTGCGTAGCTCCATCTACTGTCAACCTGAGCAGAGGTCTAATCATCCAGAATAAGTGGAAACACCTGTGTGGGTGTGCAGGGACAATTAACAGTTTTTGAAAAATATCAAATTGCAGCAAGACCTACTGTAGTGGATAAGTGCCATGAGTCTGATAGTTAAAGCCGCTCTAATCAATATTTTTATATTTACAATGGATCAAGTTGGAAATTGTCACCTGCCTCTGCACTTCCCATCAGCCCTATAGAGAGTTTTAATGTCGTTCAGCTCATTGTTTGGCTTTACTGTTTTGGTGCAGTTGTTTCCAGATGCAGCAGGCAGCTGAAAAAGCTCTGAAAACCCACTATACACTACCTGCCCAACACCAAACAGCAGACAGACAGTTAGCGACTAGCTGGAACATAATGGCGCATTTAGCTGCTAAGGAGCTAAATATTACAGAGCACGTCAACAGCTATAAAGCAAGTGAATACTTGATGTACATTCATCAGGTGGCTCCATGCCGCTCCTTGTCTGCTCGTAGTGTATAAGAAGCCACTTTTCTTCCCGCAATGACTGCTGTAAATAATGTAATTATTTCATCCTAATATAATGTGTGGGTCCTGGTGACCGTGGCAGCACGAGATGCTGTCAGTGGTGTCTGACTTCAAACATTTCCTGAGTTTACACCAAATGCAGCAGAGCTATTCATATCATAAAAAAGAAACAAGCTATATATAAATGTTGTGCTCTTTATGCCACAGCTGATCACAAAGTACTACCCTGCCAGAAAATCACAGTTCCTGACCTGAGACATTACAAAACTGTTGCCACAGAGTCCGCTTCCTGTAGCGCAGTATGTTTGTGTGAATAAGAAAATTAAACCAACGTCGATATAAAAATGATTGTTCATATGACTTGCTGCTACTGTAGGTGAGACCAAACACAAAGAACACAGTTCCAATTCAAGTTTTTGTCTATTGCTTGTTGAATAACAAATACAGGTCTCTTGGTGCATAAGACATATAAAGCAAACTAGTTTGAAGGGATAATAAAAGGGACTTGTTTGCTTCCTGATTTGCTACAGGGAAGATCTCTGTCAGCACTTCTCTTTGCAGAATAAATCAAAAGCAGCAGTCGGTGGATTCCTGTTCAATGAGCTCTAACTGAAGTGGATCAATGTTAATGTTAATAATTATTTTTGATAGATTTATTTTGTCTGGTCATGCCACATTCCTTCAGTTGGTTAAACAAAGTATGTTACTGATGTACTGATTGTGCAGTTTCCCTGTAGATAATAATTCACACGTGGAACTCTTTGAAGGTTTCAGACATATTGTTCTTGAAATCCTTTTTTTTTTTTTTTAACAAATCACCATTGTTCTAACATAATATAGCATCCGCAGTCCTACTTCAATACTGCATGTTCTGTACTCCAAAATCATCGCTGAAACTTTAATTTGACTGTTAGATTTAGAGGTTTCCTTTTAAGAGTTTGGATCCTTTCAGAAACACACGGAGAGTTTTTTTCTTTTCCCTTTTGTTCACTCCTCTATGGAAACCCGCATCTGTTCTCTGGCCACACACGCAGTTTAAAAAGTGAATTGGCAAGCTGCAGTTAGTCTTCTGCTTTAATCCATTGTTTAGATTTTGATGTATTCTTTTATCTTTTCTTTGTTTTCTTGCATCTTGTCTTATCTTTGTTTTATTCCAGTTGAGGCACTTTGTCTCGAGTGTCGTATAAATGCAGTTGTTAAGGTCACAGACTTGGAAATAACCCCTCTGAGGTTCAATGCCAGGCTGCTTCAGTGTTTGTAGTACAGTTTTGAAGTGGCAGGGTGGGCTGGCGGTTACAGACGGTCCGATTGACAAAAGGTCACAGGTTTGATCCCTCTTATAGTCGGTGTGCCCATGTTGAGCCTGCCTCCTTCAGAGACATTGCTTCTGCCTCACACTCTTTGTTGAAACAGTTGTATGAGCCAGAAAGTGGATTCATTAAGATCCACAATCATTTAGCTGAAGGCAGAAAGGGCTGGAGGGTAACAATACAGAGTGCAACACGAGGTCTTCCTGTTGTCCCACTGCACTCAACGCAAACAAACAACACAAAGCATCATGCAAGTTTTTTCTTACTGCTGAATTTTTTTTCTTTGCTGAAAACTTGTGAAACTGGTCTACTTCTGAGTTTAGGTCCTGACTCTGCAGAATGGGAGTATGACTGAGAGCAACTGGAACGACATCATATGCTGACATCTAGTGGATGAAGTGTGGATTTCTTACAACAGACAAAAAAAACCCCTCAGCCATTACAGTAAGCACACACTTTTATTGGTGTAATCTGCTTTTGAAAAGCAGTAACCACTGTACTGTATTTGTATCAATCGTCTTGTTAGTCATACTGTACTGTGAATCAAATTATTTCTAGAGGATCTTCTCCACCCAGTAAAGTATAAAAGTAAAGTATAATCTAAGGAATACTATATATTAATATATATTCATAATATTTAATAACAATGGGTTTGATATCCTAGTTAAAATCTATATAATGAAAAATGTATATGAAGAGCAGCCATACCATATTCAAGCCTTGTATCATAAATGTGTATTTGTATTTAAAGCCTTCTAAATAATTAAACCACATATATTTTTCGTTCCAATTCAGGATGCAATCACTTAATGGAGACTCTTACATTTTACCTAACAGTTTGTTAGTAAATTTTTAAATTGACTACCTATGCAGGTTCCATGTGTGCATTACAGTATACTGGCAAACATGTTATCTCAGCTACCAATGGGAGCATTTAATGTTAAGATAATATGTATTATTTATCATCTGCTGCAGAGCCCATTTCTAGGCTTACACTGGATGACTCCATGTTGCTCCTCAATTGTGCTTTACTTAACCTGCGACAAAGTTAGTAATGAAAATGTTTTGCACTGAGCATTTTAAATTTCACAGAGCAATTTGTAAGACAAATCTGACTCAATGTGTGAAATTGGATTTTACTACCTATTTTGTTCCCTGTGTAGATTGTGGACGTTTGTGAAAAAAATTGCGAAAATATAATTGTTCAAGAAAATTCAAATTCAGCAACAACCAGCAAGTGAGGAGAAAGATGAACAAGGAACAAAAGGACTTTAAGACCAAGGAAGCAGGTCTATGCTTGGATTTCACATCTAAGGTGAGGTTGATCTCTTTGGCAAGATGACATATTATTTACACTTTTACAATATAAAGTGTACTGTCAAAATAACATGATTTCTATCTACAAAAAACCCCACAGAGCTACCCAGAGCTTCAAAACATAATATATAGCTATTTCTCTATATAATATATTAATAAAACATAAATAATACAACTACTAATGATGTTTATAAATGTTCATCAATAAAAACTGAAGTGGAAAAAACTAAATTACAGATAAACTAAAAAACGTAATAAAATCCTGTCAGCATATAAAATAGCTGTTCATTTACATAATGTGTGAGAGATCATGTGTGAGACAATCCACTTTATAAACACAAAGTTCAGAGGTAAAAATGTCATTGCAAACAGTGTGTAAAAGTCATACAACCTGTAAAAACATTGTTCAAGTAAAAAAAAAACAGAATAGAAAGAATGTTTAAAGAAAATGCTCATTTGTCACATAGCTGGAGTCTACAGTATAATTACTAACTTGCGAGTTCCTCTTCTGTATCCTTGACTACATTATGACAGTTTCAGGTTCATTCAAAAAGGAATATAATTCATAATGTGTATTTTTGGGTTTATTAAAGGCTCAAACAGTCTTAATGCCATTACAGTTGGATGTTACAACAAACCAGAAATCGGTTCAGAAAATAACTCCATCAGCATCCTTCTTCAGCACATAGTGCAGCAGAAATATAGTGATCATAATTCTTAAAACTACATTTAGTATTCTTGGTATTATATTGACTATCAGAGACACTTTGAATGTAACAGACACGGGTTTATGTAGAGGGGTTGAAGGTACCGTGGAAGCCATAAGCCATGTTAACAGGCACGTTGGCTCTTGCCAGCTCTTCAAATGTCTTGGCATCCAAAACCAGGAGGAATGTTCCTTTATCCTGCCGAGAAATGTTTGGTGGAGTTACAACCAAAAACCACAGAGATGCACACGTAAAGCATGTTGTTTCTCTGTGCACACCACCAGCTAAAACTGTTCAGTTAGTTTGAACAACTTCCAAACCCGGGACAACATATTTCATTAGAGGAGCAGCTCTGATATAACTGAATATAATGATAAATATTATTCAAATTTGGTCCCAGAGTAATAAAAAAATAAAAAGTATTTGACACAAGCAGCTCAATGAGGCAATTAAAATGGACTGTTTAGAAACACGATGTCTTTTACATGAAAAGTGAAAGAAAAGGGATAAACACATGTATAATTAAAAACATTCATTTAGGAATATTTTGCATTTTCCCTACTCACTCTGAAAGTCTTCCACTGCTGGTCATGACACAGTTTAATTTTAGCCTCAATTCTGCTTCAGCATTTGATTTGCTTTATGTCTGCATTTCATGTCTGTCTTTTATCGTGAAGTACTTTGTGTCGTCTGCTCTTAAAAGGTGCTAACAAACATATTACTTGTACAGGAACAGCATAGAGAAGAGATGAGATTAATAACACGCTGTAGCACAACTTAGATTCCAGCTGCCAGATATGCAGTTGGGGAGGAGCACACTAACAACATCTCAAGATGGTTCACGCTCGTCTACATGCCTCGGAAAATAGAAATAACAGGGTTTAACTTTCAATTAAAAGTTTGTAACATGTCTTTCAGTATCTGCAAACACTGAAGTTCAAACTGAAAATTTGTCAAACCCCAAGTAACATTTCTTTCTGCAGCAATTTCCTACAAAAATCCCAATGTAAATCTTTGTAAATGATCATTTTGTAATTAAATGTAATATGTAACTAATCCTCTCTCTGCAGACTTCATAATTCATTTTAATGGCACCACTATCAAGCTCAGAAAATACATTTTCAGCCATTATACTTTTACTTAGAATGTTTTGTTTCTGTTTTTTATACCTTCAAAATTAATTTTGTGTAGATTGAGCTTTGAATATTTATCACTCCGCTCATCTCCCTCATGAATACTTATGATGGATTACAGGTCTAATAACAGACTTGGAAGAGGAAATTAACCAAGCTCAGGCCAGTGATCGGCACATTTACCACTAAAATATTTCAGTTCTCATAACGTGGGCTCTCCTACAATTCCTGTACATCTGAAGAGTTCATTTGCACATATAAAACCAAGCTAAACACCATGCTTAAAATTATTAAACACCAGTGCACACACACACAAAAATAAACATGATTTTTGAAAATAAATAAAGATGGAGATAACTGTTTTTGCAAATGAATCCGCCATCTTCTTTCTTCAGAAAGAGAGTGTTACCTGTGAGGGGGTGAGAACCACAGAGAGGATGACGCCATCGTCCTCCTCCACGCCATCAGGTGACCGCACAAACACGGGCTCTGACGGGAAGAAACCCTTCCGGTACCAGACCTGAGATCACACACACACACACACGAGTACATCATATTCACTAATAGATTAAATTATTAAATTTAAGTTAGTGTAGATTATTGTACTTATTACCTCCCTCCTTTTTGCTTCCTGTTTTTGTTCATTCTTCCTCTTTGTCCCTCCCTTCAGTCACCTCTTTCCCCATGCATTTCCTTGCCATGATTGCCATTCTCCTTCCATCCACCAGGTGCCCTCAGAGATTTCCACCTGTCCCAGTAACCTGACTCTCACATGTAGCCACTCCCTCCCAGTTACCTGACCTTCCCAACCTGCTTTCTCGCCTGTTCCTTGGTTTCTATATTGCCATGTGCTTTGTACCTTTGTTTTCAAGCCACCAGAACCTAAACCAATATGCACACACACACACACACACACACACACACACACACACTCGCACCTTGAGCGTCATGTCCTTCAGGTCCATCTTGAGCAGAGAGTCTCCGACCAGGTGTCTGAAGCCACATCCATAGAAATAACGGTACGGTCGTGTGTTATATCTGCCGTAGTTGATCTGAGGGAACTCCAGGCCACCGTACTCATGGAGGTCATCTCCATGGAGATCCTCGTGTTGGCAGAAAACCTGTTGACAAAGAGATGGATCAACTGTCTATTGTCCATTGCATGCAGTGAAATCTGTCATCCTTCCACCAGTTCCCAGGGCTTTAGCTTCAGTTTGAGATGCTCGTGTGAAAAGGGAGAATTTTGGTTTGGCTTTTGGCTTTAATAAATCCAACAACCTAACTGTTTCTGTCACTTGACTTTACTGCACAGAGGGAAATATTTCACCTTTTCCTCCACTGTACTGTAACTGACAGTTACTATGCAGATTACGATTTTCCATACAAAACACAATCAGTTTATGAAACACAATACTATCCAGCAGTGTTTGAAGAAATTCTTTCCACCATGACCAGCTACAACAACAACATGCTGCTTACACATGAATGTATCTGTATTATAATAACCTTTTGCTAACACTTCTGTATTCATTTTCAATGCAAGACTTTTTACTTGCAATTAGTATTTTGTCATCATGGTATCATTACTTGTACTCTGAATACGTCTTCCACCACTATTAGTCCCTTGGAGTGTGAGCTGTTTTGTACAGCTCAATGTGGGCTGTCAAGACACATTTCTGAGCACAGCATCCAGTATTTCTGCTAAAACAGGGAATGTACATTTAGAAATTAATACTTAACACACTTCTGTTTCCAACCCTACCTTATCTTTGCTGACTTTGACACACGTTGCCTTACTGGAGGGCCGAGTGTTCAGGTCCGAGCCTGTTGGGGTTTCACCGGTCACATGAAGGGGCAGAACAAAACGCCGAGGGAAAGCCCTGCTCATGGTGTTGTACACCTGTGAAGGACACGGTGCAGGGACAGCGCTGCATTTTAGGGATTTATCTCTTACAGAAATTTCTTTTTGTCTCTTGGTGCCAGAAAAACTGAAATAAAATGTGATTGTAAAAAGAGACAGTACACTGAAGCACAATGCAAATAACGATCTGCTTTGGTTGTTTAACGGTGGATTTTTCCTTTAGCAACTGCCCAAAAGAGTGTTAATTTATGTGTTTGCACGCAATCATATGTTGACCTCATCTAGTGCGTCTCCTGATTTGCGTAAATTCTGGATCAGGTAGTTGTTGATGGCCTGGCCGTCGTCTGAGCAGCACATGTCAAGCATCAAGAATCCATCCTCCTCAAAGGCGTTGATCTGATGGAAGGTGGAGATGGCTTTGGTGTGGTACTTCACCGAGCTGACCTGTAGTGCGGAATACGTGGGAATCACTGAGATGATCCAGAATCTAAAGCAGGAGGATTTATGTTCCAACAGTAGTCTCTTCCTACACAGAATTCCCATCAAGTTTTCTAAGGCGTGGATAAGTCCTCAACACTAACCATCACAGGCACGTCTCACCTTGCCTGTGTGCTTGTCAATAAGATGGAAGACAGTTTCCAGATTGGGATCCCAGTAGATGCCCGTGCTCAAAGCCTTCCCCCTCAGCTTGCACGTGACTATCTTCAGCAGGTCCATCTTAATTGGCTGCTCAATGAACACCACGTAGTTCTCCGACATGGCTGGAAGCAGCAGAAGGGTATTACTGAGCTTTGTAGCTGAGGGCAGCAGTGTGAAAGATACAGGCATTACTAAAGAATGATATCCAGGAACGCTGGCTTACCAAAGCTGTGGTAGTACGAGGGATGGGACTTGTCTGCAGGCTCAATAGAACAGAGTATAGTGGCTCCTTGAAGGGTGTCTTTGGCGTCTGTCTTCTCAGGAGGTACTTTGATGATGTTGTACAGGGCTCCTGGAATAACCGGGATAATGGTGTACCTTGTAATATCTTTTACACACATTTTCCCTTGGAATCTCTTAGATCAAAGATGAGATGTGATCAAGCAATAGCAGATATTCAGTGATCGCAACTGAGTTTTTATTATACAGGAGGATGAGATAAAGATAACTCAGCTGTTGATTTATGTAAACTTTAATGTGGGTCCTGTGGCTGATGAGACTAACCTTTGCTTCCATAGGAGTTGCCCATATTGTAGGTAGTTCCATCAGGGTCACAGTGTGGGTGGGCGGTGGCTCCATTTACAGCAATGAACTTGCTCCAGTCTACCTACGAAACATAATGGAGAATGAGAAGGCTCAGTGTGTTTAGATGATGATTATAGCTGATAATTGGACTACTAGACTGAAGAAAGAAAATATGTCTGTTGCATAATAATTGATTAAGCTGGTTTAATTAATTAATAATTAATATTAATATCTATTTCTCCATGACGATAATGATGGTACCTTTTCCAATGTTTCTATGTTCTCTGGGTTCACTTTGTGCATGAAATTAGTCTCCGTGCTGACATAGTAGTCGCCTTTGTATTTCACAAAGCTCACACTCGCATTGTCTGTTGGCTCTGTAACAGGGAAAAACACAGGATTACTGAGGCCTTTTAAACTAATGAATGTGTTCCAGTTAATCTTGGTAAATCATTCTGCTACACAGTCTGCTGCTTGTAGTTATAGTTAAGTCCAGTAGAAATGCAAAAATGTAAAATAGGAAATGTTGCTCCCCACTGCAGCACGTTATTATGAAGCCTTGGTACACACACAGTATTTTTAGAAGCTGGCCTTACAAAACATGGATACTGATATTGTCATGCTGGCTCTCCTGCTCCTTCTCAAATTTCCAAGCTGGTCTCTGCGTGTTGTTTAATTTATCAAGATTGAAGCAACCTTCCTGCACAATTAGTCAACATAAAAAACTACAGCAGATTACCACGAGCCCTCTCGTTTGTCACACGTTGAAACCTTATTCCATCCCTTCTTATTCACCTTACACTCACCTGTCATCTCAAAGCGAGACAGGAAGCGCTGGAAGAAGTTTTTACAGGGGTCGGGCACGGCGAGGGTACCAAATTCTGACATCATGATGCGGTCCCTTTCACTATTCTTCTTGTAGGCATCGCTGCGCAGGAACCGACTCCTGTATTTCACCTGGCCTTTGTCCATCTTGAACTGGTGCAGCATAGCCATCCCATCAAACCAGTGGTTGTAGCTGTGGTGAAATACAGAGCTAAAGGATTCAGTGTGTCTATTTGGAAACTTGTTCGTTTGCCTGGTGAGGTGTTTCCAACTCACTGTGTGTTTCCAAACTCAAACTTCCCCGGTCCGTTGCGGAGGAGGTTGCCACTGATCCAGGAGGGAATGGTGCCTTGTACTTCAGTGGAGATTGGCTCAGGGGTCTCTTCTACAGAGCGGACCAGAGGTGCAATTTCCTCCAGTCCCTTCAGCGGTGATGCATTCCTTGGCCTTGTCATTCTCAACAGGCTTTGAATCATCTGTAGGAAACACAAACATACATATTTTTTTTACATACACCAGACGGACATTAGGAAGTTGATTACAGCAACTATATTTCTTCGTATAGTTCGTCAGTTTGATGCTGAGGCTCCTCGGCATGCAGCAGGAAAGGGCAAAAAGCTGTTTATCTCTAAGAAGGTTTCAATTGGGAGCAGTGTGAGCAAAAACCTCTGCTCTTACGTTGATAACGCAAAAATGTATGGACAGATGAATATAGTCAAATATTAAAAGGCAGGTGTACAGGTGCATATGCAGGTGCATAGAAGTTTTAGTCTAATATTTGTGCTTAAAGGTACAAAAGTGGTGCTCGAATGCCACATTCCCCTTGCTCTTTGTTTAAACGTTTACAGTATTTGACTTTTATTTATAGGTTTTAAGATTCATTGTAAACAAGTTATCTTTCTTTCAGTCTCTCCCCTGCCTATAAGCATTAGTGAAGGTTACTTTACCTGATGCTGATGAGTCAAACTGACACACATTGAAAATAAAAATTATTTTCTAGAGAAACAATGTCACATGAACTTAAAGTAAAACACATTTGGAATGAAAAGTCTGCGAAAAGAAAAACAATGGAGTAGTCCTTAATTAGAAATAATATACGTTTGACTTTAGGCATTAGAAACTCTATTAAACTGCCATGATGATCATTTTCTTATTTAAAAGGGTCTCAGAGGTCAATGTCAGTGAAATGTCTGTACATTAACGGTACAATTACATGTATTTGAAAGCTGAATTTATTGTTCATGAGGAACTGCAGGTGAGTGACAGGCCGACATTTATCAGTGAAGTCAGGAAAAATGACTGTTGAACTAGAGCTCGCAACAACGTCACTTAACTCACAGCTTATTGATACGTGGATGTCACTTCACTGCTTTATACTACTGCCATATTTATACTATACCTACTGCTACTGTACAAACATGTTCGGCTGTACTGGCTCCACCTGCTTACTTACTGTTTACATCTCAGTTTATTTCATTACTGCCTGTTTATAAGATGTTTATCCACCACAGTATATATTTATCCATTATAGTATATGTATTTATATGCATACCTCTTCTCTTTATGTATATACACTACATTACTACACAGCCTGTTTAGAGTACTTTATTTTCCTATTTCTCACCTGGCTACTTATATTCCTATTTTTAGCTGCTGCGTGATACGTGATTCTTTATACATATATATCTTTAAAAGCACTGAGATCTAAGAATTTAATTACCAACGACTGCTTCACTGTAGTTGTTGATAAAGAACCTGAACCTGAACTTGAACTGCAGAAGTGTCCCTATTTAAAAGCCCTGTGTCGCCTGTGAAACTGAAAGATGACACAGCAGGAGTTTGATGCCAGCGGAACAGTTTGTAATACCGTCTCGATCAGGCTTCATCGGCCATGACCTCGCTTTCAGATCAGATAACAACCGACGCAGAAACAGTAACCGTTGTTTTTTTTTTTTAAAGAAATCCATTTGATAAACGTGCAAAATGGGATGTTAACGATAACAGTGCACAAGGGTCTGCAGCGGCTGGCGCAAGTGCGTCCCTACCGCATCACCTGCCTGCAGCAACTGCGCACTGAAAGCGTCAGCAAGTTAAACGTCCCCAAAATGGAGGCGGTGCTCACCTGAACCCTCGAGCCTCACTGGGCTCCTGTCAACGTGGATGGATACAACACCTGCTCTCTGCGCGCTGCTGGACCACTAACTGCTCAGTGCGCATTCAGCTGCTGCAGCGCTACATTACATTAAGAGAGAGGGAGGGAGGGAGAGAGAGGGGGAGAGAGAGAGAGAGAGAGGGGGAGAGAGAGAGACAGAGAGGGGGAGAGAGAG
>JAVQJF010088673.1:0-89682 GCA_036023855.1 Gadopsis marmoratus
GCCCTGACGATAGGCCTAATAAAACCAGGCTCATTTGCATACCAATAGCAGGCGCCATGTGTGGCTAGCTCCTAGTGGCCTAGAAACACGGACTGTGAGGAGACAAGGAAGACTGAGCTCCATGTTGGCTTTTCTTTGTCCTCTAAATAGGCCTTAACTTTAATCCACAATTAATTTTGTGGAATTGTCCCACTTTATTGAGCTTAACCAAATCTCTGTATCAATCTGAAAATTCTCAACCTATAAAATGAGTGTAGAAGCAAATATAATGGCTTATGTTCTTCATCTCACAGTTTTCAGGTCTCCATCTGAACGATGTTGTTGGGACCTCATGCCATCAGATCATTGAAGCCCTTTAGACAAGGTGACTGAGGGGGCAGGACCTCGTGCCCTGGTTTCTTTGTAGGGCAAGTCTTGAGTCTAGTGAGAATTTAAGAAAGCAGAGCTTTGTCTGAAATTCTTGACCAGTGTGACACCAGTGTCTCACAGTTCCCTCTCAATAAAACTAATCACCGAGGTCTAACATACAATGCTAGAGTGAATAAAAAATAAAAATTCTAAAAGTGTGGAATAAGTTTTAAAACATATTCCACATAGAGGTTTAATTTACACATATCAGAAGATGATGTGTAAAATTGTATAAAAGGGAATAAATACACCATCAAATGATGTAAGTTTTGAACCCCATCGAGGATACAAAGGCGGTCTGGGCGACAGACGACAGCTTGGACTGAGGGGTGATGTGGCTGATCTGATTGTGTAAGAGATTCTCTATTCTGTTAAGCCCCCCCATGCGGGGCTTGTGTTCCCTCTGGGACCATATGGCCAAGTCTGAGCACAACCAGCTCACTTCAGCTACGTTCTGTTTAGATAACAAGCCTAATGACAGATGAATAAAACTGTGCCTGTGTCATTCTGATATTGTCTTCGGTGTAGGTCCATTATATAGGGGGATTTCTCATATTTCTCAACTTCCATGACACTCAAAACTGTGTGACATCGTGAGCATGCATTAAGGTCATTTCAGACCGAAGATTCGCAATGGGACAAAACCGTTTTAGAACGATTCAGGGAAAGTTGCAGTGGTGTGATCTGGCCTGTCTCCGCTTGACTCAAGCTGGCTGATTCCGTTGCCGTCAGTGGTTAATGATACACTGCAGCATCTGGATGCATTGGTGTAAGCTGGCAGGTTTAAAAAACATTGCAGAACCGGTGCATTGCAAGTAGTTGCAAGTTTCAACTCGTCTTGTCGCAAATCTGTGGTCTGAACTGGGCTTTAGTTTGACCAGGAGAGGGGGCTATAGCTCCATGTATCAGTAGACATTTACACTTCTGTACACTGCATATTACAGTCCTGTGACTCTGTGATACTTCATCTGGATCAGAGGAGATTTAGGGAACCATTGTCCTGGTGAGATGTAGAGACACTGACCTCTCTGTAGTGCTGTAGTGTGCACAAACTTTCAACAAATCGGAACCAGCGTTCTAAATGTCAGTCGGGTGTTTGCCCTGTGTTCTACTGTGAGTCCAATCAATTGTTGGTGAGCTCTTAGTGTGTGTGTTCCTCCCCCTGCTGCCCAGGAATATGAAAATGGTGGATATTGTAACTCAGAAAATGCCCTCAGAGAATGACGTGCATGTGGCAAGGAGCTTTCTTACGAAGATTTTGCGAAGTTCCATGAGGTACAGTTTTGTGGCTTCATCATAATCATCTATCCATTCCCTTTTTTCCACTCCCTGTGCCCATAATCATGTTAATCATTCATCTAGTAGTAATATCGTCTTCATTCCTGTCATAGCAACTCTTCCTCTCCTGTGGTTTATTACCTGTACCTGTCATTGGCTCATTGTCTCTTTGGATTGTCTTGTGGTTCACGTCATGAATGATATTCATCCCATTTCTACAGCATGCAATACACTGTTTGTCCATGACATGTATACACATGTTTTTGTGTCTATATTGATAAGGAAATCAAATTGTATTTGATTTTAAGTGTACAGTATGTCATTTTATGTATATATGATCTGTTTACCTTTTCCTGACATGCAATTGAGAAATAATTGCTTTAAAGGGTATATTTCATAAGCATAAATGACAATTGTACAAGGTTTTTGCTTTAAACAGAGACCTAGATAATAAAAAAAAAACTCTGAAACACTTTGTATCTGTGAATGTTGGAGTAAATCAAAAAGGTTCCAAATCACTGCCTCCATATAGGTGTGGTAAAGCAAGTAAATGTTTCACTTGTTGAGTTGCAGTACTAGCTATTACAAGCACATACTGTTTTCCATAAGGGGCTGGGCACTAATCCAGCCTGTGTTTTTTGCCTTCTCTGCAGGCGGAATGAACCCATAAGCAGGCCTCACTCCTGGCACTCCACCAAGTTCAACGAAAACCAATCGGAGGCTGCCAAAACACAGTCTCCACCCACGCCAGTCTGGCAAACCAGATATGATGCAAGGTAACACTAGGACTTCGACGTTTGCCTCTTGATTCTCAGTATTAGATATCCGGGTTCTACTAGAGACACTTCTACCTTCTATCTGTTGAATCAAACTATTCTGTCAGCTGCAAACCCAATATAAATATTGATTTTGTGCATTTGCTTGGGTAGTAAAGGTTAATTTGATTGACAGTGTTATACCCCTATATAAACATACATTTGTGATTTGTAAGTACAAAGACATGCACTTAATAGGCTTTAAGCTGTGTTTAAGCCTTCTTTGCTAATGTTGCTGTAATTTCCACGGGCCAAAAAGCTGCCATATATCAACCATAATAACTGTATAGAATTAGATACAATAATTTATAACTTGACTAACAGTAATCTTTAGATAAGTGGCTCTCTTTGCAGAAATAAACAGTTTTGTTTTGTATTTTCACACTTGATTCTTTCCTTTAACCTCCAGCTCATCCTCAACTGATCTGTCCTCTGGCTGGGAGCAGACTAACCTGCGCAGAGTGTCCGACCAGTTCAGCTCTCTCGGCAGTATGGACAGTCTAGAACATGTCTCGCACCCTTACCCTGCCGGTCAGCTGTCACCTGCCAAGTCCAACAACAGTATGGAGCATCTTGGAGGAGGGAAACGAGACTCAGCCTACAGCTCTTTCTCCACCAGCTCTGGCACACCAGACTATACCCTCTCAAAGAGCAATGCTGCCTCGACAGAGAACATGCTCTATAAATTCAATCAGTGGGATGCAGGAGGAAAGCACAACAATGGCAGAAACAGCCAGAGCCTGATCGAGGGGGTCAAACAGGAAGATAGGGTGGCATACTTCCAGATGCCAGGAGTTAGCACAGGCTGCGAGGGACCACAGACTGAGGACTCAGCTGGATCCCGCCATTCCACTTCAAATAGAACAAGCTATGGACCTGTTTGGCATGTCCCTGAAAAAAAGAAGACCGCTTCCCCCTCTCCTCCCCCACCCCCTCCACCTGCACGCAGTGACAGTTTTGCTGCGACTAAGGTCCATGAAAGGGGACTGATTATAGCTCACCCTGAAGGCCCTGAAACACATGTCCCCTGTAAGGCTTCCACTGAAAATCGCCGCAGCCACAACCTATCCCCAAAAAATGAAGACACTTTTTACACTTCATCTGATAAATCGAATCATAACCAGTTCAGCTCCAACAAGCAGTACTCCCTGTCCAGCAGTGATGTTCGGCAGGGCCAGCCCTACCATCAAAGACACCATAGTGACAAGAGCACTTTTTATTCTCAGCCATGGGTTACGTCCGTACCAAAGACACAGAACATAGCTGGTTACTATTGTAGTATGCAGGAACTGCCTACTAATGGTTCTGCACAACACTTTGGTCAGAACCAGAGAAGGAACATAAGTACCTCACTGTCTGCCACAGCCACTGACCAAAACGCTGACAGCAGTGGACAAAGCCGATACTACTGTGTCACAACATGTCAGCCCACGCAGCCTAACTCTCAGCCCTTATCAGGAAAATCGGAGGACAGGAAGAGTGTCACTGGCGTAGACCTGGCACAGACTGGAAATGAGCAGAACTCTCTTAGCCCACTCACCAAACTGAAGTATCATCTTCCCCAACAGCAGCAACACTCCTCGCACAGAAAAGACAGTAATGGATACAGCAAGCACCAAGTTACTACTGTACTAGAAACCTCTGTACCTAAATCCAGCTCTGATGATAGGGGAAGCCAGAGAGGACATGGCTCACAAAATGCAGAAACTCAGTTCATGAGTTATCCTCCTAGCAGGCAGGCTGAACAGCGGAGGTCTCTGTCACTACAACAAAGAGAACTACCCCAAGACATCAGACATCACAGCCAAGTGGGCAACAAGATCTGTCCCCAGACAACCCCCATGCTTCACTCTCTATCTATGGATGTCGCTGGCCAAGATGCAAGAGACCCAAACTCTGAGGAGTCTCTTGAAAGCAAGCTGGTGAGACGCTGTGACCGTTTTGCCACCACCTTAAGGAATGAAATCCAGATGAGACGAGCCAAGCTGCAGAAAAGTAAGAGTGTAGCTACCCTTCCTGGCACTGAGGGTGAGACTGAAGACGATCAGGATATCTGGAAGTCCACTGAAAACACCACCCCAACATCTGCAGATGGATCCTTCACCAACACCTACATGGTAAATCTGAAGGAAGCACAAGCAAGGGTGCTCAAGGCTACGTCTTTCAAGAGAAAAGACCTGGAGCCTGTCTTACTGGAGCATCCTGCGGCAGAGGCCTTACCTAACTACCCATCCTCAGCGCTGGCCCGTAAAGATGTCACCCTTCTGCCAACTGTCTCGGAGTCTATAATGAGTAAATCGGGGCCTCCTGGGGGTCAAGTAACCCGCATTGGTGGTCGAAAGCGTTTTCAAGCAGAAAAAAAGGTACGGTCTTTCTCTGAACCAGACAAAATCCATGAAGTTGGGGTGAAAGAAGATCTCCCCCACAATGAAAGTGCAAGCACCTCATTAGACCAACAGAAGCTCTTTAAAGAAAGTGGGCAACCAGCTTTCCCCAATCACATTCCCTCTCGGAGCTATACAGAGAACCCCACAGAGTCTGAGGCCCGAGGTTTTTCCACAACCAGTGAAACAGAGAACACAATGAAAGGCATCAGAAGCAGAGAATACACTGAAGAGGCCCAGGGAGGTCCATACTCTGCACACAAGCTGTCAGTCCTAGACCAGCAAAGACTGGGAACCTTTGCAGAGTATGAGGCAAAGTGGACTATTCAGAAAAACCCCACAGAAACTAGAGCCTCTGGACGGTACCTATCAGCTGATAACATCCTGGATCCAGGACCAGAGGATAGAACCAAAACCACCTGTTTCCATGAGAGATCCCGGTCATCTCCTTCAGCTGACATCTATGAACAGGTGAGGCACAAAGTCTGATTGTTTGTGATCTCAAAATGACTTGAACAAACATTTTATTGGAATGATCAAAAATATGAGAGGGCTCTTGGTTGTAACTTGGTTTTTTGTCACTTGATTGTTGAACTGTATGAAGCCCTCGAAGTGGCTTTACATCTCATTAAGACAAACATACTGACTGAAGTGAAAGGAACAAAGGAAAGAGTCAAGTCAAATATTAATCCATGTTTGTTCATAATGACACACCCTCAGCTTAAGGAAGAGAGGGGCATCAACTCGCTGATTCTTTTTTTCACTGTTGGAAAAACCAGGAAGCTGCAACATGAGTTGGTTGGGATAATAAACAGAAGACAAGAATTTAGCTTTTTGGATTAACTGGCAGCCTATTTTTGGGGGGGAATTGTTTGATGGTTTTGCATAACGGACATTGCGTTTGTTCAACTTTTATTTACAGAAGATTCAAGTTCCTGCAAGAAAGTCTGAGACGGAATATTCCCAGACAGAGCGTAAACTTGCTGAACCGCTCAACACTTCCACAGGGTGAGTACATTTTATTTGATATAACCTGCTAGTACACCAATGTCTTTCGGAGTGGGACTATTTTTTTGTCTGTTTATTAATTTTTTTGCTCTTGCACTGGTGTCTTGATCATTCTGATAATTTCTATCATTTGTGTGATATTTTATTGTCTTTCTACTCTTGTGATTTTTCGGTGAAAGAAGGCAGTACACTTGTAGAGGAACAGTAAAGTCTTTAAGTGAATCTGTCAAGGCATACCAGTGGCACTGCCTTGACGCAGCTGTGACAACACGAGCCGTCTCTCTGGCTGTGCTTTGTGTCGTTTAGTGGAGGCTTGCTGGTGTAGGCGAGGCATCTGACCATGTCTGTGACAGTGAGGAAGTGTTTCTTCAGCCTTCTATCAGAGTGTAATGGGGCCCTGGGTTCAGGGGGTCAGCCCGAAGGCATGAAATTATCATCAATAAGATCTGTTACTTTGCATAATTGGATTTCTTGCCACCATGACTCCATGGAGGGCAATGTTGTCCTGTCAATGGGTCCAGACTGAAATATCTCAAACTATAGGGTGACTTGTCATGCTATTTTTTCCAGACATCCCAGAGGATGAAGGCTTTTGACTTTGTAGATCCTCTGACTTTTACTGTAGCGCCACCATGAGGTTCACATTTGTGGTTTTGAGTAAAATATCTGAATGGATAACTGAACAGCCACTGAATGGATTGCCATGTAATTTTGAACGGATGTTGATGTTCCCCTCTGGATGACCTCTAATAACTTTATATGATCCCATGACTTTTCATCTTTGGTTTGTGACCAAATACCTGTGCTGATGACATTTCCATCAGGCCTCAGCTGTACATCTAGTTAGCAAATGTTAGCATGCTGACATGCTAAACTAAGATGGTGAACATGGTAGCCTAAACATGCTGATATAAACATTTAGCTTAAGTACAGCCTCACAGAGCTACTTGCATGGCTGCAGTCTTTTATTTTGCCTTTGTGTCTGTAGGAAAAATGAATTGTTGAAAATTCAGTTTGGTCACATTGGATTAAAATCTCCCTCCTTAATGACTGTTTGCTTTATGGGCGGGGTAGGAGTGTTTACAGGCAACGTTGATTATTTCGTGAGATCCTTTGATGATGCAGTGAATATTATTGTTTAATGTTAAGGTATAATGTCTCGTGTTCACCTCTTTAATGTTCCCTGCTGTATTTATTAATGTAGTCCTTAAATTATTTAGTATTTTTCCACCATTCAGCCAGTGAGTGGAAGCCAGCTGTGTCCAATCCTTGTAGTAAAGGGGCACTCCACCACTCTTACACATGAAATTCAGTTTCCCTCATGGAGAGTACAACTTAGACTGAGAAAATAGTCGTATAATATCTTCTGTGGCTCTGGAGGTGCTTTCCAAACTTTGAAAAAGTTTCATGCAGTACTATTTGTATTTAATCTATGTGTGTTTTCCTAATGCAAGTTTTTAGTGTTTATTAAGAAATATTTTTGAAAGATTATTTTCTTTCGCTCCGTTTACTTAGAATCATTCTAAAACAATGTCTATTGACGTGGTCAAGATGACTTCATGGTTTGTAACCAGTTATTCAGGAGTCTTTATGCATTAACTAACCTCCCGCAGGTGAAACTCATTGAAGGGTGTAGAATAACTAGTCTTGAGCAACCTCATTGTAGGAGCCTCACCATCTGACACTCGTGTTTGTACTACAACAACAGCTCAGAGGATGTTATTGTCATTGAAACGTCTGGGAGATGAGCAAAGTGAGGCATGCTCCACCCAGATAGTGTTATTGATGCAAGTGTAAAGTGATACCAACAGGTGGCTTCTGTCACAATGAGCCGGCAGACTCGCAGTGTGCTTTCTTTTGCCTCCCTTCTATGCAAATGACAGCAGTAAAACATCCCCATAGGGTGAGTGTGTGCATTCATTTTTTTTTCTTTTGTGCCATTAAGGAAATATACTGTACTTGAGCCTAGTCTGTCTATATTGTGGCTAATTCCCCCATGCCTTTATATTTGTAAAGACGGGAAAACAACCAGAATGTATTTCTTGTCTCCTGGTAGTATGTACACAGTGTTTGGGCAACAATGCTTTTTCATATAGACACTCTGCTACTATCATTAGTGTTGTGAATAATAATAATAACCCTAAATAATGTTTTTTTACATAAATATGCATCATTGGTTGAATGCGTATGTCATGGTAACAGCATATCCATCCACACTGTATGCAGAGAATGAGGAAGCTGCGACAACAGTTGTTCATTGGGTATCTTGTCCCAGCGTGTAATTGGGTGCAGGGGCTTGAGTTGTGGCATCTGTATATCAGAAAATCACCAAACTATATCTAAGTTAATGTACTCTGAGTGCTCCTAACTGAGTTTGTATCGGAGCATGCATGGAAATCTGTGGGCATTAAATCACAGTCTTTGGAGTGTTTGCATGCTTTTACCATATTGTCTGGATCTCAGTTAATGACAGCATTGCACCGTGTTGCACTGAATGGTTGAATTATGCTAAAGCATAGAACAAGTACTGGTTCAAATCTTAGTATACAATCACTTACAAGTCCTTTGTGTAAGTGTAAGTTTGTGTCATCTCCAAATAGTGTTCCTCTTCCTTAAACTTATCCCACAAAGAGTTAAAACTGTAAACGTGAATCGGGCAGGAAAAAGTGATCAGGTTGTCTTGCTTCTTTGCACTGCAGAATTATTTATTCCTCTATGCTGACTTGTAGGAACTGAAATATTCCTCTTCAGGCTGCCAGCTGAACCGTTACCAGGGAGGAGGCTTGCAGAAGAGAGGGAGACGTGTGTCTTGTCATGCTGGCATAATCATAGTAGCTCTCTCTGCCACAGTGTATTATTTGATTGAGCTGCAGATGATAGTCCCTGCTGCCTGGCTGTTGAACAGTGTGTAATTAAAAGCTTTCTATTGTCTTCCTCAGGTTCTCTGACAGAGGGCCTGGTGACTGTAAAGTGAGAGAAAAGCCTGTGGAGTTTGAACATTACTCAGCGCCACCCCCTCCGCCCATCCTAGGAACCAACCCTGACTGCAGACACAGTGCTGCCCCTGCCACCGGGAACCACAGACCCACGTCCATCTCTCATAGTCTCACAGAGTCTGCCCTCCCTCAGCCTGAGGAACACAGCCACACCGAGCTGCTGTCTGGGCTGAGGAGGAAGCCTCCTCCACTCAGATGCCCAGAGGTCGACTCCCATGAGTCCTACACCATTTCCCAGAGTGAAATCTTCACCCACTGCTCTCCTCACGCTGACCCTAACTCCGCCTCTGTTCCCACCCACTCTGCAAAGAGAGATTCTGAGCAGGGCAAAGGACTTGTGGACAAAGGACAAGGGGCAGAACATCATCTATCAACATCCAATCCTCAGCCTGACTCCTCTCCCCCGGCGTCCTCCCACAGACCTTCAGGGCCGGCCACTATGGAGCAGCAGCGCTCTCCATCGCCACAATTCTCCCCACAGAGACTCAGTGACAAGCCACCGGTCTCCCTACAGGATGAGGACTCAAACAGGTAATCTTTTTTTGTTTCATCAGAAGGGAGATTCATTCAAAAGGCCATAGTATCACTGTAGCTGTTAAACTACCACCCAGTTTAGTCAGAACACAGTGGCTACTTGTCATGTCTTTATGCTACATGTACAAAGGAGCTTATTGAGAGTCACTGCCTTTTGTAGAATCAACATGTGAGTGCTATCAAGCTGCAGTAAATTATAGGGATTCCCCGCATTTCTATAAAAGCCACTGGCGGTCTAGGCATAATTTAGCTAAATGCTGAAAATGTAGTCTAATGCCCCTGTAGTTCATCTTTGTGATTCAGAACTAATTGGTTTTATCTGTAGTGAACGTCTGACTGTACAGAAGGATTATTACAGCTAGCAGAGACCAAAGTGGTGGGAGGACTCCAGATGTCTTCCAGCGTGTACTGGGCATGGAAAAGAATCTCGGTTGCCATCATGCAGTTAAACTTTAAATCAGCATATGGCTGGAATAACTGCAACAAGAGATGTTCTGCTGCTTCCAGAGAGAAAATTCTTGGAGCTTCTCTTTGTAAGATTTTTTTTCTCTGTCTTTCCCTGATGTTTCAGGATGGAGCATGTGACAGAAAGCCAAAATCCTGCAGTGAAGAAAGTGCCCATCAGGATTGTCCACTCAGAGGTAGTCACAGAGAAGGAGACTGGTCCATTTCTGCGAAACAGTGACCCCCCTGCTGTTGAGGCTGAGGATCCTGGTGTGACTAGGCTCGGCAGTCTGGGATCTGCAGGGCAGGACTCAGTCTTCTGTGCCTTTACTCGGCAGAGGGAGCCCGACAATATGTCGGCCACTCACCCGAAGCCCCAGAGAGACGTGTACGTGAGTCCTGTTAAAGACCACACAAACTCTAACAGTCAGCAGCTGCCACAGCCCACAGACATAACCACTGGACTGTCTGAGGAGGATCAGAAGAGGGAGGAGCTGGCCAGGGACATCATGGGGAAGGACAGATCACTAGCTGACATTCTGGACCAGAGCAAGATGAAGACCACCATGGACTTGATGGAGGGTATCTTCCCTCAGGGGGAGCAACTGCTAGAAGGAGCTCAACAACGCAGGAAGGTGCCCCCGAAACAGACAGCCACCCGGCCTGCTGAGGAAAGGTCAGCCTCGCATTTTAGCATCCATGCTAGGCCTGAGAGATGGCCACAGCTCACCTCCTTACCGTACCTTGTTTGACCTGTAGAGTGTGTATTTTTGTTTGATATGTGCATGCCTGATATGTAAAATAATTCCTTAACAATCATTAGTTTGTGAAACTAATTCATATGTATGACTTGCATAATTTTTCAGGGGAATCCTTTTAAAAAGATTTTGGCATTCTTATCCTAAATCTCTCTTTATCTGTGAGGTTTGCTGGTTATGGGTATTCTAAGCCTGATTCACCAAATTCTTTTTAACTGCAAAAACCTAATAAAAACAGCTTGTTTCAACCAGGTGAATACCACCTGTTCATGAGATTTGATCATTAGCCCAAATTAATTGTCAGAAATCAGCAGACAAATGTCAGTGTCTGTAGTTGTATTAGGTGACCTGAAACGAGTAGAAAATGTTGATACAGCTGCCATCGGCATGCCATCACAGCAGTTATTTGACACGAATAAAAGATCCTAAAAACATCTTACAGAAGCAAAGTGGTTCATACAATAGGTGATGGTTGACTGGTGATTTCCAAACAGGGCTACTTAGTAGCAGGAATGCAAGCGTGACCAAATTAATCTAAACATTGTCAATCCAGTTGTATGAAAAACAAGTAAAACGTCAGACAAAATGTTGGGAACCACTGTATTGGGTACCTAAGATCTTAAATCGCATTAAGAATTTGTAAGAACAAATCTGTTCGTACGAGTGGTTCTTGCATGAGGTCCATTGTTTCTTTTGACAAAAGTTTAATCGGTGTATTGGTAGTTTGGTTTGCAACCGCATTTGTTACTTGTATTTCAGGGAAAAGGAGGACGGTATGGCAGCAGGTGTCACCATGGTAACCAGCTCTACATATTATAGCACATCTGCTCCCAAAGCAGAGCTCCTTATTAAGATGAAAGACATGCAGGAGCAAGAGGAGGAGGAGGAAGACTCGGAAGACGAACTGGACATTGATCTGGCCAACAAGAAGGTACCATACACTTACTGAACCCGTTCATATTTAGTATGATGACACACACTTGACTTGGTGGGTACCAGCATGCTCAGAAAGTGTAGCATAACAAAATGAAATGTAAAAATGATACTAAAGGCCTGTTTCATTAGTTTTGGTTTGGTATCATCTGTTCTTCATGTCCATCTGCAGCAAGAGCTGATCGACAGCCTTAGCAAGAAGCTCCAGGTGCTGCGGGAGGCTCGGGAGAGTCTTCAGGAGGACGTCCTCGACAACAACTCCCTGGGAGATGAGGTGGAGGCCCGAGTCCAGCAGATATGCAAACCCAACGAGCTGGACAAGTTTAGGATGTTTGTCGGCGACCTGGACAAGGTGGTGAGCCTGCTGCTGTCCCTGTCGGGCCGTCTGGCCAGAGTGGAGAATGCCCTCAACAGTCTGGAGGAGGATGCTACTGCTGAGGAGAGGGTGAGTTAGTAATAGCTCTTAGCGCTTTGTTTCCTCACACTAAGAGAAGACTTTGCATGTCTTCTCCAATCCTAATATGTTTAATTAATGTTTAATTAATCTACAGCGTACATTGATTGAGAAGAGGAAGCTGCTGATTCGACAGCATGAGGACGCAAAGGAGCTGAAGGAGAACCTGGACCGTAGGGAACGTGTGGTTTATGACATCCTGACCAACTACCTGCAGGTGGACACCCTCACGGACTACGAACACTTTGTCAAGATGAAGTCTGCGCTTATCATCGAGCAGCGCAAGCTTGAGGATAAAATCAAACTGGGCGAGGAGCAGCTCAAGTGTCTGATGGACAGTCTGCCGATAGAGCAGAGGCTGGCCCTGTGAAGATGTTGGCCACTGGTGAACTCGGATAGTTGTTGCACCATGATGCAGTTGAGACCTGTGTCCAACAGAGGGCGACAGAGATGAGGAATCTGCAGAGAAAAAACAGTCTTGCATTTTTTGACTTTTTTATTTTTTCAGTTTCTGCAGCGAAGCCTCATCTTAGCACGTTGTACCACTTCTCATCCTCTCACTCGGACTGCCATAACACCACACTTTTGCTTTGTTTTTAATTTTATTTTTTTTAGTAATTTATTGTAGCCATTGAATGTGTGCAGGAGGGGACAGTATTTTATCTTCAACTGATTTAAGCAGCCACACTACCTGATGTGTGTTTTACACTCTGAGCAACTTGGAGTATTTATCATGTTTCATTTCGTTAAGTAATTTCACACCCTGAAACCATTTTCACATAATCTGTCAAATCTGGCTGAATATTTCAATAAACGCAAAGGTTTATGTTAACATTTTTTATATATATACACACACACACACACACACACACACACACACACACACTAGTTGCCTTTTTTACTAAGATTTTGCAAAGCTTTTCTTGATGGTGGGATGTTGGTGAACGTACCTAATGAAGAGAAAATGTGCAGATACTGGTAATTTTAAAGAGCACTTGTTCGACTTCACTAAACAGAAGAACAGTAGCACTTCACATCCAGACTTTAACTCAAGTGGAATCCACATTTGAAGTACCTGGGGGAGGCACCCATGTCACACTGCATGTTGCATGTGTTCACAGCCAGGAAAAAAAAAAACTAGCTTTAGATTCTGATATTGCCCACGTATACGTTGACCAAGTGTTTCTGTATTTTGTCTTATTGCTTCACTGTGTTTTCCTATTCACGGTGCAGATGTTGGAATGCATAGTTACCACAGTTGTTACTTGACTTCAAAGTTCAATTTCAACACTAAATGTTGTTCAGGTTGATCATTTTGCAACCAAACATGGAACTAGATCACTGCAAAGCATTTTGAGCAGCTTGAACTTGAGGCTACCAAATGTCTGAATTTCAGACTGTAAGAACTGAATCAGACTCCCACAGGTGAACCCTATTGGAGGAGGTTTGTTCTGCACATTTGAAAATATTGGTTTTTCACGCTTCATGCACTGCTACAACCTGACTCTTAACACTTTATCAGCTGTGCTCCTTTATATCAAATAAAGAGTCTGCTGGAATCACGCAGGGAGTGTTTGATTGATTTCTGTTCAGTGATCAGTTCCATCTTCGCTGTCATTCATTAACCTCACCACTCCCCTTTTTCTCTACTGATAAAGTGGAGGACAAAGACTTTGACATGACAGGTAGACAGTCAGGTGTTACAGCCTTCCTCTCACATAACCAAAGGAAAATGTGGACCATCGCTCCAATTCATCCTCCTGCGGTAAATACAGCATCTGTGGAAGGATTCAGTGTTTACTGAGAACAACAAATCAGAATTCGAGGCACGTCAAGGTGAGTAAAAGGACAAAATGCCACAGAGGGTCATTTTATTTTATGATTTAAATGGACAATTATTAACTACAGTAATACGTGAACAGACTGAACCTACAGTTAGGAGAAAAGTTTTCTCGTCCCTTCCAGCCTTGAAGAGTTACATTATAATTCTCAACATGAATGACCAACATTTGAATTTTCATCTGTGATATGTGTGGTATCGATGTATAGTCCAAGACATGCTACAACATATTGCATTTGTAGCTGTTACATTGTTATACTGTGTGTTCATGTTATTGATAACTTTGAGATGTAGAATATAAGAGCTGGGATATTCAGATTGCGTTGTCTATTGTCTACGCTGTCTTACTACTTCATAAAAGGGAATCCTAGGACTCAAACATGACCATTCAGGTGTTTTCAGCTGGCAGAGAAAATGAGTGCAGGTCTGAAAAAGGATTTACTCTTTGTAGTCCAGGTTCTTTCTCCGTGGTAATAAATCTTGTATAAATACAATTGCAGTAAACAGTGATTCTTTACATGTACATCTTATCCTGGAACATGAGTAGAATAATTGCAACTACATATTATGGGGGATCACACAGACGCCATGTTGGTATCAAATATTTAATTTTGACGATCTTAACTGCATACGTCTTCCGGTCACATGGTATTAATAGTTAACTTTATTTATCACCTTTACTTACATGTTGACTAGTTTAGTCTTTGCATACCACAGAATATTTTTGATACCAACACATGTTATACCTGTTCACTATAAAGTGAGTAAGAATCTTGTTTACATGAATAAATATAATATACTGACTGTTCACTGCCTCAGGAGCCCCAGAAAGCCTCAGGTTCACTGTGTGTCATCAAGGTCTGATAATTTGATTATTTGCCAAAACCTGGGCCACTTAGTTTAATGTATTCCAGTCTAGCATTTTATTTACCGATTTTCTGTATGTGCTAAGTATACCTTAAAGGCTCCATTTTTCAGAGGCACCACTTCTTTAAGAGAAAGTAGTTCTACTGAAAACAATGAGGTTTTACAATGTGGATTATTAAGCGGGAAACTGATTGTGGAGAGACCTCCACTGTATTGTGCTGAAGGCAAAATGTCGCAGGGCGTTATCTCAAAACCTTGGCAGGTAAAATTGCCTACGTGGCAAGATACCACTAGAGGTATGTGAGAGAATATGTGTTTTTTGGTCATTTGGGTGAACTGACCCTTTAAAGGTTCCTTCTGCGGTGTACCGCAGAGCACCTTTTGCACAAGACACCATAGACATGTTGAAGTATGTAGCAATCCTATCACATTCCACGTTTCTTCTCATCATTTATACAGTGGATTCTAAACGTATCAATTTGAATCTGAAAATAATACCAGAATGTTAACGTGTGTATATATTTAGCACACTTCTGAGAACGTCTGAGTTTAAGCCTTTTTAACACAGTTGTGAATATTTGTGTTTTCAGCAGGTGTGATGGAAGTCGGGCACACTGTATGATCTCAACAATGTACGAGTCAGCGATCAGCCACTTTGAGCATTAGCAGTCACACCGGGCAGGATGATTTACCTGTCTCACACGGCTCACTGGCAGTTCCTGGGCATGGTGGCCGGGGTTGTGGCGTGGATCCTCACCATGGCCACAGCCGGCCTCAACGAGTGGCGGCTGTGGCACGTGGCCGATGTGTCTGTCATCACCTCGGGCGTGGCCTGGGTGGGTATCTGGAAGGCGTGTTTCTACAGTCACGTCCTCCCCAGAATAGAGAACTGTCAGAGCATCAGCATCTGGGACCACTTTGCTCCTGCAGAGATCGCTGTGGCTCAGGTGCTGATGCTGCTGGCAATGATCTGCGGCCTGGCGGGGAACATCAGTGCCGCAGTGGCCATGAGGATGGTTTACTTCTCTGTGGAGGACCGCAGGAACATAAGGTTGGTCTTCGTGCTGGCAGGGACCCTGTATGTGCTGACGGGGGTGTTCTGCTTGGTGCCTCTGGTGTGGAACATGAGCTCTGTGCTGAATAACAGCACCATAGACTTTCCTCCTGAGTTCCACCTCCCCTCGGCTCCTGTCAGGCAGCAAGTTGGCTCGGCCATCGGAGTGGGCATCTTCGCCTCCTTACTGTTGTTCATAAGCGGTCTGCCTTTCCTCTGCTACCAGTATGCCTGGCAGGCCTTGACCTTGGAGGCCCCCAAAGACCTCCATGATCCATGGAAAGAAAGGACACTGGCACAGAATTCTAAATTTCCAAATGGAGATAACCACAGCAGGGATAATCCTGCATTTCACAATGAAGAAGTGCCGTGATGGAACAACCTAACATCAGGAACTAACTTCCAATCTTGGATTTTCACCTTTTTTTTTTTTTATCTGGGAGAACGTGACTTGGATAATGTCAAAGAAGAAAAGTCAGATTTAAAGCACATAATCTGTGTCTTAAGTTTTGACTGATATGGTGGAATGTTTGCCATGTTATCTTACCAGAAACACTGAGCTGAAATTATTTTATTAAAGAGTTTTATTCACATTTAAAGAAGCACTGACAATGTGACACTCAAAGTAAAATTAAAGAACACTGCTTATTCATTACTAGCACACAAGACCACATAGAAGAGTTAAAAAATGTACTTATAGCACAATGAATCATAGTGATTTACCTTGAGAAATACGTAGCCATATAACTAGCTAGTAAAGTACATAAGAAATAAGCATCTTTTAACCTGCAATAACTGATTTTTTGGCCATCTGGGGACAAAAACAACACGGTCATATTATCACTTTGTAAGTTGATATGGCTAACAGTTGCCCATTAACTGTATGCAGCAGACATGGAGCAACATTAGCATTTATTTGGAGTTGCGTTTATGTCCACTGGATGAATGTAAGTCCAATATTACCGTAACTCTCATTTCAGTCTGAAGTTATCTCTTCAGCTGCTATACGCTATGCTAAACACTCAGTGGAGCTGTGGGGAACTACAGAGTTGGTGAAAGTTTTAAATGTGGCTTCGTCACAACCTTTCCCATACACGTAGTCATGTGATAAATTATGAATATAAAAATCAAAAAAATGGATTATGGCTGCTTTAGCATTGTACTGTGATATATATTTAATTGTGTATTGCTGTCATAGTCTAAATAAAACCCACAGGTAGATTGTATTAATGTGGCTGACGTGGAGTGAGTGCAGCTATATTGGATTTGTGTTGCCAGAGTTCAGGGACAGAAGCAGACGTTGTAATAAACTTTATCTCTCCAGTGTTATCCAATAAGGCTGTCCAGTAAGCAGTCCGAGCTGTAATGACTGATCAGCATTATCACCACACAGGCCCAGGGGAGGCGACATGACATGTCAAGGTGTGGGCTTCAAACGGGGCCCATGTAAGGAGGGATCTTAGCGGGTCAGGTTGACTGGGGGCCCCCGTTCATGTGACCTGGGTAGGAGGCTGACGAGAGCAGGCATGTGAGTATGGAGAGGGGGCCGCCTCACAGTAGTGATTGTTGCCAGGGAAGACAAACACACACACACACACACACACACACTCACACACACACACAAACAAACTGTGGCCAAGCGGCCCGCTGCACCTCTCTGGAGGCGGCTAGCTGCTGAGGAACAAAAGACCCTCTTCAGCTGAGCACAGCCCTCTGTCAAAAACACAAGGCCCAGAAGTGGCTGAAAGGTAGACCTGCCCTGACCACTCCTGGAGGACGTTGAGATGCTTTAGTACAGACAAAAACTGCACACAGTAATCTGTAGCAGGAGAACCACTGGTATTAATTTAATGGAGCATAACTACATTTTATTCAAAAACATTCCTCTAGATAAGAGATTTGGGAAAGGTATTTCAATAATTCTCCATACATGCCTTCGTCTCCACCCTCCCACCTTTCTCTTGCACATTCCCCCCTACAGATAAGCCTGACATAATACCCAGAGCTGCTTGTGTTTTGTCTAATCTGTTCAAGTCATCCACTCTATCAGCTATCATTTATAATGTCGGAAGGCTGATAATAAATCTCTGAGAGAGGAAGGAAGGTGATCAGTACAATTAAAAACGTTGATGGTGATATCAGTATGCCAGTCGTAGGTTCGCACAGATGACATTTTTGTTCAACTGGTAACATTTTATTTACGGTTAACTACATTCAAGAAAGATGATTGGTGGTAAAGCTCCAAAGCAGATGAGCAATTATATGTTGTTTTATCTTCTTCAGAGATTCCTGCAGACATCACGATCAGAGACTAATTATTATAGTCGGTGCCATCTCCATGTGTAGCCAGGGGTAGAATGTAACTACAGTTACTCAGATTTGAGGGTCGATATATTTTTTGCTACTTTGCGCTTTTGCACTACATTTCAGAGGGCGACATTGCACTTGTTTCTCCACAATATTCATCTGAAAGATAAAGTAACTGGTTACTTTACATATTTAGATTTCACACAAAAACACATATATGATACACTTTTAAAATACAACACATTTTTAAAGATTAAACCTGTGGTTCCCAGCCTTTTTGGCTTATGATCCCTTACGACAAAGCAGTGTCTAGTTGTTGCCCTTATTACAGATGTCTAGGAGGTATTAGCAGTTTCTTCAAAGAGTCATTTTATACAAAGGTTTGTATTTGAGTCTCCACAGGGAGCTTCAGGATATCTGATAAATTGCCTCAGACCTCTGCAGCTTCATCTCTGCTTGGGACTACAGCCTGAAGGCGACATTAGCCGCTAGTAGCATATCACACCAGAACCTGTCGTCAGTTTGTGTTGCATTGTTTTGACAAGCACAAAGAACATGTAGAATAAAGATGATATCTATGGTTCTGCTGAATCCTTTTTTTTTTTTTAAATGTCCAAGTCTGACAATGGTATAGGAGTGTGATGCTAAATTGGGGGGGCACTCTTTTAACTTCTCACATGGTTTCATTTAGTAACTGTTCAAGTACATAACTGACTACATTTTGCTAATAATAATTCCCTACTTTCACTTGTAGTGGAGTATTTTTACATTGTTGCATTGGTACTTATCTTACGCTTTATGACAGAAAAAGAGATTTGGTTAACATTATCATGATGGTTTATCGGTTATAAGTGTTTTGAGCAGTGGACGATTGTCACCATTACTTAATCCTTAATCATTTGACAGTGTTCCGTGTGCTGTGAGCAGTTTGTCTATCAGCCCCCTCAGAGCAGGTTTGTTTGTTTGCAGCCGGATGAATTTAAACATAATTACCCCCCTGAGAAAAAGATATGACATTTTCTTTGTGTTCCCGCGCTGCCCTGCCCCACAGCACTTGCAGTAATCCACAAGAACATCTCTGCAGTTGTTTTCACTGCCTCCCCTGCTGATAGCTTCCCCCACACTGGGAGACACCAGGCAGCTCCATGCAGCCTGCGCGGCGTCAGACGATGGGAGGGTGCCTCTATCTGCTCTGTGAGGCCTGACAGAACCACTTCATATATCTACAGAAGCCAAGGCTGTCGTGTCTTGGGGCCCGTAGGCAACATATGCTTCTGTGGCAACCTCATTATCTCTCATTAACGTCACTCTACAAGTGCTGACAACACAAAAAGTGCCATCATTAGCATGTGGTGGTTTAGAAAGCAGCCTCCTCCCATGAAACTACACATTTGTGTCACCGTACCTGTGCCTGTGTAAATGATGCAGACAGTTATGGAGGGCAGACAGCAGCGGCGCCCTCTGACCTTGGCAAATTTGTGTAATTATGTCAAAGTGGGAGCCACAAGGGCAACCTGTTCTGCATTCTTCACAGTACACGTTGCCCATTAGAGCATTCATTAAACACAGCTTAGCTCAGCAAGTGACCAGGAAATCTGAGGGAATTAGTCTCAAGCTGAGTTTCCACCGCCGCAGACACACCTGACGGACCAAGACTTCTGTTTTCAGCTTGTCGTCTGGTTACAGAGTAACCAGGGACCGCTTCAGACCAAAATAGAGTCCTGTTTATGTGGCTAATAGATGACCAGGTGGTGAAAGAGTTAAAGAGCAGCAACGTTTGCACCTCTGACATAGCTGGAAAAACAATATGTTACATACAGATTCAGGCCACGGCTTCTCGTTTTATCAACATAAACTAAAAAACAAATGATCGTATTCAGCATATTCCAACACAGAACAAGAAAATCACCCTTTTTTTAAATGAAACAAAGAGACTTTTCTCAGTAGGATTTCAGTGTAATTCTTTATGCGAATCATCTGAATGTGCTGCACAATACAGCACATAAGCAAACTTAACCAGGCACAGAATAACTTGTGCTATCTCTATGTTTTAGTATGAAGAATAACTTACAATCACAGCATTTTAAAAGCTAAAGTGTCCTGTAAAAAACAGACTTGAAGTAGTATTTTCTTCTTTGTTGGCACTGATAAGAGAAAAGGTCCTGAAGCCATCCCAGAATAAGGGATATAAAGCATTTTATAAAACACATCTTTAAAAAAATATTCATTTTTACTGGTCACAGCAGGTTCGTTGAATATGTAATGTTGGATTGTGCAGGTGAGTCGTTAAAGACAACTGCAACACATATTTGGTGGTATTTTCTACAAGATCATTTGATCATTTTCCAAAATTGACAGAGCGACCCTTATACAGGATGTTGTCTTTGATACAAAACCAGATATTTACATCATTATTTTAAAGCAGTTTGAAGTGCAGTTCTACAGGTGATTGTGTCGTCTCTATGCAGGTCATTCTTTCACGCCTCATCCCTCAAACATACTCTGAGCGCTTCCTGAAGGAAACATCTCCGCTCATGACCTGGTAACTCCGCTGCAGCACGGGCGGAGGCTCCACCTGGGAACATAAGCAAGAGGTGACCAGAAGGAGCCCGGCCACTATGAGAAGAAATCCTCCTGCCCAGCCGCAGAACAGGGCGTCGCCGAACTCCCATCGGGGCACCACGTCAGGTACTTTATCATCAAAGAAATGTATCACGGCTAAATGGGCCATGTAGGAGACGGGGATCAGGCACAGCACTCCAGAAATCATCCCCAGCACCCCTCCTGTGATGGTTAAAGTCCTCTTGGTTCGGTTGCCCCCGCGTTCTTTACAGCTGTTGACCAGGTAAAGTCCAGGTACAGCCACCAGCATTCCCAGGATGCCCACAGCAAGAGAAGCGCACATGAGGATGCGGGCCAGCCTGAGGTCACTGGAAAGGCCCAGCAGGCTGTCGTAGGCTCTGCACTCCATGCCCCCGACATCCTGGACCACGCATGTCTCCCACAGGCCCAGCTCGTAGCTCTCTACTGGCAGCAGAGCAGTGGACATGGTCAGCCACTGTGGTAAGATAGTGGTGGCTAAAGCGCACAGCCAGGCTCCAACGAAGACCAGCATCCCCAGCAGCTCCAAAGCGCAGGCGCACGTGTCCATCTTTCTCTCTCTCTCTCTCTCTCTCTCGCTCGCTCTGGCCTCCACGCTTGACAGAGCCACAAGAGTTCTTCTTCTCTGGCTGCACTTCAAGATGGAGGGGCCTGTGGATGTCCAGTCGGGACAGCAGCTGCTCACGACACCTGATAATTAGAGTTGACCGCACGGGCTCTGGACTCTGAGCTCTTTCACAAACAGTTCCCACTCAGAGGAGCACACATCCTCTGCGGCAGGGAGGAGAGGGGGGCCCATTCGGCCCTCCCCTTTGTGGCCCTCCTGCTCCAGCTGCTGTGCCAATGGGCCGCAGGGGCAGCAGGCAGAGATGGCCGTCTTAATAGCAGGCCACAAGGGATGAAATTAAATGTAGACAGGATATTATATTGTGCATTTTTATGTTAGAAGTTAACTCCCTGATGTCCATTTGTATGCATCCTGTGTGTCCTCAGAGAGGCAGCAATGGCCGTGTATAAATAAGCAAAACAATTACCATGGGCCAACTTTAAACAGCACAGTTAGGTTATTATTTACAAATGCCAGACAAAGATAAGCTTTTCATAAACGGGGCAGCCTCTAGGGCTACTATTAAATATCCAGATTTTAGTCTGTGTGATTAAGATTAGAACTCAGTTTTAAAACACTCAATACTGTCCTCAAAATGTTCATCCTGTAAGTAAGATAACTGTTTACAGTCATAAACACACAATTATTAATCCAGTCGAGCTCAGGAAATAATAAATCTATTATCCATGTAATAAAAGTATGCAAGGAAAGTCAAATCTGCCCCATGGATAGTTCAGCATCCATCATATTCATAGGTTTGTGATGGCTGGTGTCACAGTCAGGCTTTCTGCTGCATGTGACTGAGAGAGAAACAACAGTGCAGCGTATTGTGTGCTGTCATATGAACACTACATGGCCTGTGGGAAATGGTCGTAGGAGGCCATAGATCAAAGCTCTGATGTGAGAAAATGTTTCCCAGCCATAAACACACACACGCAGTGCTACACAACCACAAACAAACACACAAACAAAAAAATGCACACATAAAATCCCCCAGGCTGCTAAACTCCTCCTGCTCTGGAGAACAAAATGCTCAGCTGACTGCACTGACGCCTTGACAGAGAGGCCACGCTTGCTCGGCTACACACACACACACACACACACACACACACACACACACGCACACACACACACACACACACACACACACAGAGTCAGGTGTACTGGTGTCAGTCTACAGACAGAGTACATTGTCTGCAAGGGGGGACCAGAATTACTGGCAATACCAAACCCCACCAGAAAAAAGGCAATATCTTCTTCCATAGTCTCAGAAACACCACTTTAGAAGGTCATCTCCTCAATGGAATGGATGGGGAGAATGCACTTGTCATAATGACTACCCGTTTGGCGACAGAAAGCTCCCCTCACTGGAAATTCCACTTGAATTTCATGTCACACTGAATTTCAGTCACTGCAGCAGTGTTCAAACTGTGTTGTTGCAATTCCTGCTGCTCACAGATAGAGGTCAGCAAACGCCCTGACAGACAAACTGGCTGTATATTGTGATCTTATGTGATACTTTTCTGATTATTATTTAGTGGCCATGAGGATGAGGAACACTGTGGCCTTGACCCTTGAACTCTGTTCACTTAGCTGCCTTTAAGTTGTTCTGACAGAAACGTTAGCTTTTATTCTACCACTAACTGCAATAAGTTGCTCCTGCAGATGGTCCACATGGACCCTCTTGGCCCTGAGGGGCAAATACTTGGTCCAAATAAGTGGTCTTAAGCAGAGGGCTCTGGAACGAGGCTCTCAGGCCTTAGTGGTCCCAAAGCCTGACAGGACAACGCGGCTTAATCAAATTCTATTTATTCCATTTAATATATAATATACACTGAAATAACAAAAGCCTTAAAACTAAATTTCAACGCAGGGCCCCTTCACAAGCCACAACATCAGGTAAGAATACAGGTGTGTTAAGACCGCTGTCATTTCAGTTTCTTGTCCTTAAGTGCATACAGTGTTAGCAAGTTAAGAACTTTGCTTTCAATTAAATTGCTACACGATGAACCTCCGGTCCCAGGTCCCAGGTCCCAGGTCCCAGGTCCCAGGGCAGCTGCCTGCTTTGCCCTGGTTGGCAATAGAACCTTTTCACGGCAGACACATTTTGACTTGTCGTGGCAGGAGCACACTTTGATGGCTCAGTGCCAGCGAGAGGCCCAGAGAGCCATGACAGAGAGCCAGCTTGCACAATATCAGGATCCTGGAACTCTCCTCTGAATGTTGTTCATCCACACCTGTGCTCTTCCTGCTGTGACGAGCCAAAATGGACGCCGTGAAAAGGCTCTTACTGGTCCAGAATGTAGGTAAGCGGTTAAGGGAGAGGGGGCCACCTGACCTTACAGGGGCCGTGGTGACAGAAAAAGACGCTGCTATATCGAGGGGAGACAGCAGGTGGCGCTGTTGTACCAGTTAAATGACCAGCACGGGTTTGTCCCTGTGTTCAGGGGGGGAGTTGCCCAGGGATTTACATGAAAGTTATCGCTCACAGAATGGTAATAGTTTAATTTCATGGCGCCGGTGCAGCGTTAATGTCAGGCCCGTCCACGGGTTGTCGGTTGAAAGCCGAACAGTAACGTTGCTGTTGTCGCCGCAGCCTCTTTAATCTGCTGCCGACTGAAGTGTCGTCGAGGTGAAACGTTCCGACACATTTTTTTTTTTTACAACAGCCTTGTTTTCACTTTAGACTTTAATGAACGTGTTGCGCCGTCAGGTTCCCTCATTGGACGGAGCCGCTCGCTGAGTCCTACGTCCGACCGTTTATGCAAATCCGCGCTACCCGAATATGGACACGGAGGAATGAAATATGGTGGAGGAGGCGAACATGGAGGACCGAGGACCGTGAGAGCGCTGCGGTAGTGTGTGTGTGAGTGTGTGTGTTTTTTAGCGGGGGGGGGGGGGGTTTGTTAGAAGAAACGTGGATGTACCCTCGGCAGGACTACTTCATCGGACAACCTCGGCGGAAAGTTTCGTGTTTGCGTCGACAAGTGCGCCGCGGCGGAGTTTGCTGTAATGCAGTGAGGACCTGCGTTTTCGGGGGGATACGACGCAGGGCAGCGGGCTTCAGCCCCCCCACCAGCCCGACGCTATGTCGTGGGTCAGCGGCGGCAAGCGGAGAGAGAGCTCGGAGCTGCCGCTGCCCGCGGGCTGGGAGGAAGCCCGGGACTACGACGGCAGAGTGTTTTACATCGACCACAACACCCGGCAAACTTCATGGATTGACCCCAGAGATAGGTAGGCTAAAGGCCTGGGACTCCTGGGGTTACACACACACACACACACACACACACACACACACACAAAGCGGTTTTAATTCAACAGGTCCTCCTAAAACAACGCCCAGAGTTTACTGGAGGAGCTGGCAGGGCGGAGGGGGGGCCGGGCAGCAGCAGCAGCTCGATCCCTTTAATGTGACATAAGGTTCTGCTGGGTTGTTGTAGCCACGGCCGATGAATCGGATGAGATTTGGCAGCAGATCCACCTCTTGACGAAGTTCCCATGCGAACGCGGGATGTAACGCCCATGGCTTGCTTTCCCATTACGTGTTTAAATGTAAAGTCTGACGGGTCCTTTGACGTGGAATTAGGCAGTTTAGCCTTTCCGGTTTGTTTTTGTTTCACCAAACAGCAGTAAGAGACTGTACAGCGCTCAGAAACCCTGTCTGTCAGTCTGGCCTCCTGGGTTTTTAGGAATCCGTCTCTTCTCCATGGAAGAGGGACACTTTCTGTCTCGATTTAGGTTTTATTTATATAGCGCCACATCACAACAAACTTATCTCATGGCCACTCTGTCTGTCTGTCTGTCTGAGACCTCAAACATTCAGACTCATCAGTAAGAGCAGTGGATTTATGACTTCCAGTGACCTGAAACATTCCTGGTTCTCACGCACGCACACACACACGCACACGCGCGCACACACACACACACACACACAGCGCTCTATTGTTATCCCTTTTCATACAAAGACACCTGGAGTCCAGCAGTGTGTCAGGTACAGCTCTGAAGACTACTGACTAATGTTGTAGTTCATTCCCAAAACGACCTGTAAAGTGTGTGTGTGTGTGTGTGTGTGTGTGTGTGTGTGTGTGTGTCTGACTGACTGTAGCTACAGCAGAGAGCGTCAAACTCCAACTCCCAGAAATCCTAGTGAAAGTATGTGAGGAATGCTAGTTGGGCCACTGGGAAAGCTGCAAGGATGTGCTTTTTGGTGGGGGACTGGGATTTCACCAACCCAGAAACAGGCTCAATCAGGCACTCAAAGCAGACTTTGAGATTACTGGGAATTACAGCAAGCAGTTGATCGCTGCTGCGTTATGAGGGAAAGGCAGGAATCCACAGAGGCTGCGTGTGTTTGGAGACACGAGTTTGAATTTCCGTCTCCTTTCCGTGTAGCATTTTAGCCCAGATTTCTTGCAGCTGATTTCAACAGTGGGAATGTAGTAGCTGCATGTAATCTAGATAAGAAAAACCTGATTTCCTTGAAGGCCCCCTCCTCCCTGTAGGTTGATTAATCATTGTTATGTGGGGCTGATTGCAGGAAGATCTTCTAGTCGTCAGCGTTTGAGGCAGGAGGGGGAATCTGGGTTAGTCTGGGATTTAGTTTTTTTTTTACGTTTGCATGACTATAGAATGCTTTCTGCATTTGTTCTGGTGCTGCTCAGTGATTTATTGGTTATCTCGGCCAGAGGAATGCCTTCTGTCACCACCTGATACTGACTGTCCAATAAATCACATCACTATACAGCCCTAATAAAAAGCCGACTTGCTGCTAATATGCAACAGATACAAAAAGGTGTCTGTTGTGGCTTTTTTTAAGAAAAATAAATGCATTTGTTCCCATCAGCTGCACATTAAAGGACAGAACGTGGTGATGTGGACGGCAGGAGCAGAGAGACGAATGCAGCGATGATGAGGGTTTCATACTTTCGCACTGTGTTTGACAGCTGCTCCATTTAAGTACAATTAAAATCAAAGGCCGATTTACAGCATGTTATTATAGGCCTTTATCATGAGCTTTAACTGAGTGTGACATACTGCTACATGACGGTGTGAAAGCCAGAGACTTGTTGAGAAACAAAAGTGATGGTGATCAGACTATTGAGATGGTTAATCAATTATCAAAATAGTTGCCATTTAATTTCTGTCCATCATCTAATCAATTAATGGACTAATTGTTTCAGCTGCAGTTAGTTTTGATTACAGGAAGTGGAATCGTTTGCTGTGGATTGATTGATTGGAAAATGATTCCCACTATTCACTTTTGTGGGATCTTGGTAGTTTGAGGCTGACATGACAGGCGTGACGTTTGGGGGACTGAAACATGCCTCATCTGGTTAAAATGTTCCCGTGATATTTTGACACTCTATGATCTAATAGTGAAACACAGGCCACAGGGGCTGACCTCGCGCAGCGGCGAGTCAGCGGTGGATTAGCGCCATTGAGCTCAAACATAATGATCTATGATGATCATGATGAGCTGTAATGGAGCTGCGCCTCAGCCAGAGTTCAGGTTTGTCCCCCCCCAAGCTGGCAACACTGGACGTCTGCAGCCGGCAGAGAAGCTGGTTGGAGCCGTGTTGGTCAGATGACAACGAGTACTGCACAGATACCTGGGAAACTGATGTGGCGTCTCTCAACACATTGCTTTGCAGAAGAGCAAACTCTGGCGTTTAGCCGCACCGTGACTTATAAGCACAAAGAGGGAACTCATTGCGTTCGCACTTTATGATGACTATCTCTCTGAGGACGGTGGATACCTCAAGCAGCTTCGGGGCGGCCCTGCCAACTCCTGCAGATAAGCCGAGCAGTTCTGTGGGGCTTTTTTGTTACTGTGGAATGAGCGTTATGTTAGGCATGCCCACACTAATGCCCAGGGGCTCTGCGTGCTCGCCGCCCCAGACAAAGCAGGAGAATAGAGGCAGTTCCCACGTGTCTGCCTCCTCCTGTCCATCCTGGGCCCTGTAGGCCTCCTTTATTAGCTCTGTTATGCAACAGCCATAGCCGGCCTGCCGCTCAGCAAAGGGAGGCCTTTATACTTGGTCACAAAGCACACCAAATTCAATTATTCTGGAAAGGGTGAGCTGTGTTTCCAGCACCGAAAGGTTATTCACATGCGCTGAACCCCGCTGTTATTTTGCTTCCCCCAGTGCTTTCATTATGATGGCTCTTTTTTGTCTTTTGGTGGGGGGGGAGGTTTCGAACGTGCCATTGCTTGATCCAGTGTAATTTTTCCCTGTGTGTTTTCTGTGTTCTTTTTCATGCGCAGACAATATGTCTGTCTTCAGCTTTCACCTCGCTCCTTGTTCGAGAAGTTCAAACCTGTTTCTTCCAGCAGTTTGTGTGACAGGCGTTACTCCCTTTTTGATGCTTTGCTTTCCCGGCTGACAACCTGTATTTGTGGATGATTTTGGAGCAATAAAAGCACTTGCCTCGGTATTGCTTTGCATCAATTTGTTTTCGGCTTTGTGTTGATGACCCTTCTGAAGTCGCTACGTTCAGTGGCAGGCTGCTTGTGTTTTATGTGTGTATTGTGAAGAATGCTACCTAAACAGGACATGCCAAACTCAGTGGACCAACCTCGAGCTCTGGGCCGCCATTGTTTTTGTTTTTTCCTTCCACACATCTGCACAATTCTTTTTGAAAAAGAAAGTGTAGTTGACAATTCTGGCTCTACCCGTTTGATGCGTATGTTTCTGTACTTCACAGCTTGTCATGGCTTTTTAAAATCCCAAAATGGTTGAGGTGAGAAATAACAATGTTTGACTGTAATTCAGCAGCTTTTCATGTAGATTAGTGTGCTCACTCTAAAATGAGCACTTGTGCTTTAGCTTTTTGGGTAACACTTTAACACCCTCTGTTTAGCATTTCTAAGCAATATATAAAAGTATTACATTTATAACACACTATAATGAAGTTGTTAGTGGATTTAAGGACAATGTATTGTATAGTGTTTGTGAAACATCATTCATCTGTTTATTCACTAGCAATCAGTTATGGGTTCTTCACAGGAGCACAGTTCTTCACAGCATTAAAAATAATGTCCTTATGTCTGCTCACAAGTGTGTTTTTATAATGTGGCGTTAAAGGAATAGTTAGACATCTTGGGAAATTTGCTCTTTCTTGCTGAGAGTTAAATGAGACAGTCGACATCCCTCTCATGTCTGTCCGTTCAATATGAACCTTCCGCCAGCAGCTGCTTAGCTTAGCTTAGCACAAAGAATGGAAACGGGGGGGAAAACAGCTAGCCTGGCTCTGTCCGAAGCACCTCTAAAGCTCATTAATGAACATGTTATATCTCGTTTCAGTTCAAAAACCAAAGTGTAAAAAGGAGACCTTGTGGTTTAACAAGGGGTTATGTATATTTCGTTAACTTCCTGGAGTCTCCACTCCAGCTTTAGCGAACAATCAGACCAAAAACAGTGCAGGCGTGTTGTTTAGGGTACCGGTGTGACGATTTAAGTCCAGGCTTTAGCTTCATATTTACCGTAGCCTATAAGCATGAGAGTGGTATCAATCTTCTCATCAAACTCTTGGCAATTAAGTGAGTAAGTGTGTTTCCCAAAATCCCAAACCAAAATAAAGTCTTCCCACTTTTTGATTACATATTGTGGTCAACTCTCCTTTTAGACAGGCAAGTGTTAAATACCTTGAACCCTCATGCATAAAGCAGTCTGAGCACTGAATTGAGAGCAATTTGATGCATTTATATTAAAATGATTGTGGACAATAGTCTTCTAAAGAGCAGCTTTAATTAAGCTAGTCCTTTCCTTTGAGTGATGTTATAGATAAGAAGCAGCACTTGTAGTAGGATAGCGCTTCCAGCCCCCGATAGCTGTTGACTTTTGCCACAGTAAACCTTACTCTGCTCCACTCACAATAAGACGGGCCCTTCCCATGTGTCCAGGCGGCATCTAAATGTGTGCAGAGACAGAGATGTGGGTCTACTTATAGGAGACCTATTTCCATAAGATTCAACACATAATGCGAGAAGCGGGCGTCTGTCAGCTGCTTTAGGCCTGCTCTGAAATGCTGTACCATGCCCTCACAGAGGCTGCACATAAATGACATTCCTCCCAAAGTTGTTTTCACATTTTCTTTTTTAACACAGAAGGGAATTTGTAGACCAACCACACTTGTTTTGGTCGCATATGCAACGCTTGTCATCCAGAGATCAGGCCTCACTTCTTATTTGTGGACCTGAGCAGCTGGCTCGCTGCTCGATGATAAGATGTCTAGTTGATGGATACGTTGGTTGTTTTGAGGTGTGCAGCTCGCCGACAGTCTTTTGCTGTGGTGGACTCTGGCTGTCATCACACTAGTGTTTGGTTTATTTATACAGGGAACCATCGCACAATTAAACATTAGTGTCAAACATTCATCCCATGTGCACGCCTACACTGAGGACACCGCATTGGGCTATGGTGACAACTTGTCTAAATTAACACATTTGGTGGAGTAATCAGCTACATGTTTTTTAATTTAATATGAACGGAGTGAACTGTTCTGACAGCAGCACCAGGAGAGCCTTTAGATTTTGTATCCTCATGAAAACATGTGACTATTGTGGTCAAGCTGAAGGATAGTAACTCAGCTTCTTTGGTTCCATAATTAAATTTAACAAGGAAAATTATGTTTTGAGTCTGCTGTTTAGTCCACTGTTTGGCACATCTCCATTTGCACATTGTTGTAGCAGAGAAACAAAGGCTGAGCTGGTGGGGATGACCAGACCAGACGAGGTCCAGTGGCCCAGACTCCAGTCTCGCATGCCTTTCCCATGCAGCAGCCTGTCGCCAGGCAAAGGCTACAGATAGAAATATCCTCTGGGATTACCCAGGATGGCACAGATTATTCTAGAATTAGCAAATGTCTTTGACAACTAAATATATTTTGCTGGGAAGTTGTGAGAGACGCGAGCAGGTCCTGCAGCATTTCATTCCTCCACAGCTGAACATGCTTGTCATTCTGTCAGTCTCTCCTTTTTCTATTTCAGATATGTCTAATTTTCTGTTTCCTCTTAGTTCGAAAGAGGATCCTGGAGAATGTCAAATTTTAGAACAAAACGTTCGGCCCTTATTAATAATCTCATTATTTTCCTGCTGGCGAAGCAGCTTGTAACCAACCCTATGTATTTATTACAAATTATAGATACCTTAAAAATGGCCAGTAGTAATGTAATGTCACGCTGTGGTGCTTTTTGTATGTTACTCCGTCCACCACAGCGTCCATTGCTTTCCATACGCATATTTACAGAGTGAGATGCAGTCAGATCTGCAGTAAACATAATCTCTGGTGTTTAATTTTTCTGAAGTTACTTATTGTAGCTTGGCAACGCAATACAAATGTAGTCTGATTTTAAAAACCTTGCAAGTTTGTGTTATGAAGAGTCTACAGCCATGCTAGCGGCTCAGTGAGGCTGCACTTAGGCACAGCTGTGAGTTCAGCTAAATGCTAACGTTTGCATGCTAACATGCTGATGTTTCGCAGATACAATGTTTAACATGTTAACCATCTTAGGTTACCGTGTTAGCATGGTAACATTAACTAATTAGCTCTAAACACAAGCACAGCTGAGGCTGATGGAAATGTCATTAGTTTGGCTGGTATTTGGTCATAAACAAAAGTATTGGACAAGTAAACTGGTTTGACCAGATGGCAGCGCTAGATGAAACATGAGTGGATCAAAGTTACTGCAATTCATGAGGGGAACATGAAATTCTGCATCACATTTCACCAATTCATTCAGTTTTGTGCCAATCCATGCAATAGTTGTTAAAAAATTAAAATGTTAACCTGCTGGTGGCACTAGTGGAAAGGTCAGGGGATCACCAAAGTCATTAGGATTCATCCTCTGGGGACCATGAATGTCTGTACAAGAATGTATAGCAATCCTTCTAATAGTTATAATATAGAATATAAAATAGGGGTTTCAGTCAAAGACAAAGCTGTCCATGCTCGCGGCCTATTAAAAACTCCTTTAATAGTCACTGCCGTCACCTGCTGCAGGGTTACAGTGATCCTATAGGAGCTCTATGATAATCCTAAAGTAATGTAGATATATAAATCAGTGTAGCCTCACATACCAGAGCAGGGCCAGACCTGCATTAAACTCTGTTGGGTAATGCATGTTGTTGACCGACTCAGTGTTAGCAAACAGGTTTACCCAGGGTCACTGTGTCAGTCTGACAGGGCAATGACACAGTTATGTTTCTCTTCCGAGCTTGTCTGACTGAGGGGGAAAGGCCGTTTGATAGTGATCATAAAGATGTGTCTTAGTCTCCCAAGACCAAGATGTGACTTGGAAAAACAGAGGCTGCTGTAAACAAGACTGCGTAACAAACCAAACAGCTACAGTATTCAGATTCAGATGGGTCTCTCTCTGGGGAGGTCGGAGGGCAGTTCAGGACCAGACTCCCTCTGACGTCACATAGCATCCCATCCTCCCCCAGTTTGTACGATCTTTAGACATGCCTATGTTTGACTTGACTTTGTATTGTTTTAATGCTCCTGATCATTCTGGTCATGTTTCCTCCAGTCAGTCATTATCAATTTAAAACCCAGCGACAGCAAAATGCGTGACTGCCCGGAGTGTTTTTTTTTTGTTTTAGTATTTGCAAGTGCAGTTAGTGTCAGGACAGTTGTTTACCTTTAACAAACACTTAAAGCTAGAGCGGGTGGGGAGTGTGCTTGTGTTTGCCTTGTCCTTGTGTTTGACTGCATGCATGTGGCTCCTGTGAGAATCCTTTTTACACACCGTCACCATGCTGCTCACTGTGGTATATGTGTTGTTAAGACACGGCTGCTTGTGTAGATGGTTCTTTTTTTTTGGCGGGGAATATGTGGGTCTTCATTGTGGCACTTATCTATGCTTTTCTAGCAAGTAGTGGTGGGCGCTGTAGCTCTGAAATGATTGGGCAGTTAATAGATTCCCAGGCTGAGGTCGAGACCCCCGAAAGGGATCACGTGATGAGTGTAAGAGGATGATCAACAAGTTAAGAAAGAAGATCAAAAGCATTCTGCTCCATAAAGTTTTGTGTATGTTATTTATTTTTCTTGTAAAATGCAGAACAGGCCTCTAAAATAATTCAAATGAAACCCTCTGAGGAGGTAAAAATTACTCTTTGCTTGAAGTGCTCATAACTCAGAAATATGTTTTTTGGGAGTTCACTTTGTATCGTTTTAAAGGGTCACATGCCAAAAATGTTGGGAACTATGGAATTATTCAATTGCCGAAAACTTAATAGCTAACGTCTGGCTAAATATTTTAATAATTGGGTAACTGTTTAATCATTTTCCAAGCAGTTCCAGCTTCTCCAATTGAAGGATTTGCAGCTTTGTAAACTGAGTATCTGAGTTCTGGACTGTTGGTTGGAAACATCAAGACGTTTTAAGACACCACCTCTGGCTCTCTTGGGAATATTTTTATTATTTTATATCATTCAAAAGACTAAAGAATGAATCCATCAATTAATTGATGATGAAAACAATTGCTAGTTGCAGTCCCACTATACGTTTATCTTTATTTTAGGATGTTACCAAACCTTTGATTTGAGTGAGAATTAACTTTTTTTAACTTTTCTTGTATTTATGGATCACAAGATCTCAGCCTGAGAGTTCTTCTCACAAGAAAAATGCAACGAAATGGTAAACAATCATTTTGCCTGACATGCAAAGCTGCACATAAGTGATGTAGCTGGTTGAAGTTCCCAAAAAAGGGAATTTGTTGAATTTGAGGCAAGTCGGTGTGATTCATCTTCAGCTAGGACTGCTTTCAGTTCATGCAAATAGCAATGCATGTGTCAAAAAGGACACATTTCCGCTATTAGTATTATAAGACTCTGAAGCCGCTAGTGGTAAAAGGAACAAGTGCAGCTGATAACTTTCTAGATGCCGTTGGTATGCCATCATAATAAAGGCTGTTTTGACAATGTGGGACTACCTCTGTGTTTGGATCATCAGCATGTGTCTCAGTGCTGGTGGCGTTTGGCCTGAAAACCACGCTTTTGCAGCGAAAATCAAGTTAAGAGCTAGTGAAGTGAGTTTGTGAGAGCTGCCGTCTCCTGAAGAATGTGGTGCTACTCTTCCTGGGCCGTCCCTTCATTGTATGCATACCTTGCCAGAACCAGGCCTCATGCACTGTCTGCATTGTGAGCATACTCTGGACCCCCCCCCCCCCTCACCCCCACCCTCTTTGTCTGCTCTGATTGACGGTAATCGGACAGTTACTGTATGTACCGCTGTCATCAGACATATCAGCTCGCTGATATGTGTCGATTAGTAGAGGTAGTTATGTATCAGCCTGATGTCATTAGTTACTAACATGCTGTCAGAGCCTGACACAGTGTGTGCTGATGGTGCCCAAATCCACACACATGGCTTAATCAATCATTACACTTTGGCAGTCTTTTGTTGTTGACGTTTAATCCCTGCAAAGTCGAACTTTAAAGACATTTTTATGAAAGTCACCTTAATATCACAGCAAAGTTCAGTTTAAAGAAGTTAAAAAAGAAGTTTAAAGAGTTTGCCATTGTAGTTGTATCCAGTTAAATGGATAGCGTCCATGTAGGCTAACTCGTCAGTAGTGCGATTACTGTTCTACACTTAAACACTATCTGACTCTGTATCAATAAATGTATAAATCCAGGCTTCACACACATTGGTTAGTCTAAAAGCTGTCAAGGACAAAAGTGTCAGCTTGTACAATGTAAACTAAATGCATCCTTTGTAATGTATTTATGTATGTGGCTATGTATGTACTGGCTGCAGTATAGGTAGTGGATGGGCCAAACTGAAAAGTCAAAGTACGCGTCAAATCTATTATTCCCAAAGATGGTTTCTGTCATTTTAGGTAGTTTTTATTTTTCTTTTCTGTTCATTTTTCTGATCAGTTTGTTTTTAATTAGTTACTTGATGCTATTCAATACGGGGTGTCACACCATGATTGACATCTGTGAGTGTGCTGCCCTGCAAAGGCAGAGAGCAGTAACTACACAAAAGATGAAGTTTGGGGGGGGGGGAGGCTTTAAAGCATGAATGTATGAAGAACTGTTAATAACATAGCTTAACCAAACCATGAGTCAAAAGCTGAGATAGCGGTTACTGCTACACCCTTTTTTAGCAGTACTAGTTCAGATATTATTTTCTCCATAACTGGATTTAGCTTCTGCTTTACTTAAGTGGAATAATAATTAAATAAAAAATTAAGTTAAATTACAAAGATGTTAGCTCACCAAAATGTATGTATGTATGTTTTTATATCCTTCCTTGGAATTATACATTTGTATGGTATAAAAAATGTTACATGGCAAAATAAATGTGAAGTCAGTTTCTGGTCTTAACTAAACTTTGGCTTAATATGTAATTACTGCATTTTAGTTTTGTAGGGCAGTCAATTTTTAGGTCTGGGTACAATTATTGAGGTGTTTAGTACATGAACGGTCTCCAGGCGCTGATTCACAGTTTATTAAGACTGAACACTTCAGACTATGTTATTTCCTCAGCATAGCAGTTTGGTCTCCTGTCTCCTGATCTGTCACTAACATTGGAAGAATAGTTTCAAGCCAGATCATTATTTTCTTTTCTTTTTTTCTTTTGTACACGAGATAGCTGAAAGTTTGAAAAACTGACACACATTCTCTTAGAAATCATTATTTCAGAGAGCTTTAATAATGTGTCCTTGGGCTATGAGCAATCTCTAAAAATTGTAATTTAAGATTTAATTTAAGAATCGCATTACCCTCCTTCATCGAAATGGATAAACATGCATTACCCGTGAATTACCCATATGTATTCATACTTGAAAACCTCATTCATTGTTTTTTTTTGTGTGTGATGCAAAACAAAAGCTGATCTGAAATGATCACTGGATACATTTTGACAGGGTTTCTCTGTGTGATGATAATATGCACCTCAAAACATAAGACTGGTAGAAGGTGCCATTTTGCTTGAGGGTTAGTAGTGGGGGAGAGACTATTCTATAGATTGAATGTTTACTTTTTGCTTCTTTCCCCTCGATTAACATTGAAAACATGTGGGAGACGGAATACAGTAAGGCTATGTAATATCCAGTTAACATAGATTCTGTAATGTTATTATTTCTTAAGATGATATTAAAGTGTGCACATGTGCATTCCATGGGGTTACTGTTGCACTGAATAGATTTTAAATCATTTCAGGATCACCAAACCGCTGACGTTTGCCGACTGTGTTGGGGACGAACTGCCTCTCGGGTGGGAGGAAGTTTATGACCAGCAAGTGGGAGTTTACTACATCGACCACATCAACAGTGAGTACATCCCCATTTTTTTCCAAACACTGAATGAAGTTAAGAAAAATACATGAACACAGATCTTGCTGTATAATACGCTGGATAAATGAGAGCCGAATGTCAATACGGAGTCCTGAGGCTTTTGTGTCTCCACAGGAACTCCTCGCCTTGCTGATTGATATTATCGTATGTCTTTATAGGAAATTTCTTTTTTTTATTAGTCACGTGTGTTGTGTCCTGTTGTCAGAGACCACCCAGATTGAGAACCCGCGGACTCAATGGCGGCAGGAGCAGGAGCGCATGCTGAAGGAGTACCTTGTGGTGGCCCAGGAGGCCCTCAAAGCCAAGAAGGAGATGTACCTGGTCAAGCAGCAGCGTCTGGAGCTAGCTCAGCAGGAAATGTTGCTCTTCCACGAGCTCTCTGACGACAACCGCTCCATCACCAGCAGTAAGACACACTCACGTGTTTCATGGTTCAATAAATACACATACATGGAAAGAAAGAATTAAAGGATGAGACAGGTGTGAACTGTAAGGCTCCATGACAACCAAAAGTCTGACCTTAGCTGACCTAATTATCTTTGCTGGATGTGCTATATTGTTGATGTCCCTTGAGGAACTGGTGGGGGTGCAGATCTATAGAAAATCTTTCAAATCCCCATTCCTACTTCACCCCACCCTCTCTTTTAACCACCACCACCCAGTTTACCCTCCGACTTCAGCCGGAGCGTCCACAGAGCGCAAAGTCTGGGAGACGACACCGGACCCTTCAACTCTCAGTATTACAAGTTAAGCTCAAAATCATCACTATGAGCTAACTGCTGATCCCCATGTGTCCCTTTGTTTTGTTTTTTGTGTTCACAGCGCTCTCCGGCTCGTCCTCAATCGCGAAATACGACCCTGACCAAATAAAAGTGGAAGTAGCTTGTAGACGAGAGCGGGTAAGTCATTATCTTAGCAGAACAATGGGCTGCAGCGAGGGGCTCTTTTGGGCAGAAATGGGGCTGGGGTGTGGCCCCTACAGGATACTGTGGCTCTGGCCCGGGGCCTCGAGAGGATGAGGATGAGATCATCATCAAAGGGTTAGGCAGAGGCTAGGTCAGTGACTGAACAGTCCAAGTTGGACATTTCTCTGAGATCAGTCACATGGGTGAGGGTGTTTCCTGGATCAGGGACATTTTAGTGTTCCTACAGAAATCACACTCAGAGATGATTAATTAGTTGTTGCAAATGTATGTAGTCAAGACAGTATGTTACAATTGTCCCTTATTATTTAATGATGACCAGTTAAGTATACGTTCCTTATCGACTCGTCATTCCCAGGCTACACCCACAAACCAACATGTGTCAGAGGGATTTATGGCCACTCATGTTTCCAATAAAATCACTGCCCTTTATTTCTATCTATGTAAATGTCAGTGTGATTTTTGGTAAACACTGTTCATTTTAGGGTGATCTAGCTGACAGCATGGTGTTCATGGTCCCCAGAGGTTTAATTGTAATAACTCGATCCTCTGCCTTTTCACGTAGCGCAATCTTCATGTCAAAATTTCAGTTTCTCCAATATTTTGGTTTATGACCCAATACCTGTAAAACTGACATTCTCATCAGTCTCAGCTCTGCTTTGTGTTTAGTGCTAATTAGCGGATGTTCACATGCTAACATGCAAAATTCTGTCATTGTGAGCAGGTTTGAATGCTAATGTTAGCATTTTGCTGCCTAAGTACGGCCTCACTGAGCTGCTGGTATTGCTGTAGGCGCTTAGTCTTGTTACTATTTTACTGATAGCCAAAATACAGTACATCACAATGTGTCGAATGTATGCAAAATTACAAATAACATAATTGAGCTGCTATTCAGTACAATTATCGGTTTCTGCTGTTCTGCATTACATTAGACAGAACTCTTCAAACAAAGAGCATAGTGACAAATTGTATAACTTTGCTTTGAAGCAGCATCATGTGGTTCACAGATTTGTATGATATGTCATCACAATGCAATTCCATTGCAAGTATTTAGTATTGGACATCCATAAAGTGAACTTATAAGATACTGATTAAAAAGAATGGTCAAAATCAAAGCAGCAGAGGCTGAGAAATCCTGAACTTTAGTCCCTAGTATGAGTCAAGCTCCCCAAACACTGGATCCTACATTACCCATAATGCAACTCGGCAGCGTCTTTCATCAGACCTTCCCTGCCTGATAAACGTCACATCTTTCAAACTCTCTCAAATGTTGCCAATTAGTAGCACAGGCTTAAAAACGTGTAGTCGCAAAGCCCAGGACAACTGATGACATCATCAGGGTTATTTTCTCAAGCTTCTTCTCAAATGTTCCTCCAGAGCCGCAGACAACATTATACAGCTGTTCTCACAGGCTGAATAATACTCCCTGTGATGAGAAAATTTAACTTGATGTGTAAAATCAGTGGAGTGCCCTTTTTAAAGTTGCTATACAACAACATTTAATTATTACAGACTACAGTAATGGATAGAATCTCAGTATTTTTCCAAAATGAAACTCTAATCAGACATCCTTTTTCAGGAGAGAAAGCCTCAGTGTGTGTGTGTGTGTGTGTGTGCGCACGCATACACATGTGTGGCTCTGTATAAACATAGCGGAGCATTCCTGGATGTGAAAAGTTATGACTAGGCAGTTTTGGCTGGTGGTGGTGAGAGAAGCCCATTGTGTGCCATGGTAACCCGGTGCTCGGCCTTGTGTCCGCAGCTCTCCAGACTGAAGCAGGAGCTGGCCCAGGTGAAGCAGGAGCTGCAGTATAAGGAAATGGGAGTGGAGACCCTGCAAGAGTGAGTATTTATCTGCCTGTGTATCCCAGGCGCACCCTTCCTCCCACGGCCACTCGGCCCTGCTGCTCCCCACCCAGCAGCCTTTTCCCTTTTCCCCTCTTTCCTCTATCAAACTCTTTTTCCTCTCGTGTCTGCTTGTGTTCATACAAAATATTTCATGTAATTTGGCAGGTTTTCATATTCAAAATAAGTAGAAAATGGCTCGATTTCAAAGATATCGAGCCAAAAAATCCTTTTGCTCACATTTTCAAGGAATAATAAGGATTTTAGAGGCAGTTTCCCATTTTCCTTAAGTTTGTGTTGGTATACACATAGCGTCATTTTGTGCTGGAGACATTTCTGAGCATGTCCCACATTTCATGTTAGAATTAGAAGCTCCACCTCTCGGGAGGAAAAAAAACCAAAACAAAAAAGAGATTGTTTGTTTGAGAAAAGGCAAATGGAGGGAGTTTTTGATGGAAAAGGGGACTCCACCTCAGGAAGAGGATGCACCAGTGGAGTGCAGGGAGCCAAGGCTCAGCCTGGAGAGGAAGTTCCTCCATGGAGAGGGGAGGAGGGGAGGTGTGGGCTCGAGATATCTGGCAGCAAATTCCTCTGCACTTCCTGAGTCCTGGTAAAGAGTCCCTTATCTTTTAGATAATACACAACTCGAGTGATTCCCAGAATAGCAAGGAGAATACACGCATCCTCCTCTTGAGGTTTTGTGTGCGCGTGTATGTATGTGTATATATACATGTTTGTATGTGTGTTTGCGCCTTTTGTTGGCCTGTGTGTGTGTGCGCGTCCTATTGTTTCTTCTGGGTTGGCTTGTGCCCAGTAGCACTGAGGCCAGCAGGGATCCTGCAGCCGTTGTTTTTCCAATCTCAGCTGTTTGTCAGCAATACAGCTAATTGTTCTCCACGTCAGATAAAGCAAACAAACTGCTTCTGACGTACAAAATGACACCCCTCCCCTAATCTTCACCCGACTACAAGAATTCAGGAGTCGGAGTCAGGAGTTTATCTCTTGCGGACAGTTTGGCGTTCAAGTGTCTTTTCTGCTCATCTGTATTCGGCCTTATCTTGACAGATTTCACAAATTGTCAGACTGTGCATGTTTTCACTGTGCAGACTTATCTCTGTATCCTTAACCAACATCTCAGCTGGTGCTATAAAGGATATATAAGCCTAAAACCTATTTCTTGTTAAGAAAATTTGAGCATATTTGCTTCTCTACAGTACACAGGGTTGGTGGTTCAATACAGGCGGGCGGAGAGGGGTGGTTTTTTTGCTAAGCATACAAACTCCCAGGCCCTGACCAATGGGGTGGAGAAACAAAGCAGAGCTTGTTTTGGGAGGAAGAGGCAGGGTCGGGTGGATGAACAGTACCTGCTGTTGAAGGCTGTGGTGAGAGCGGGGGCCACGTGCCAGGCCCAGTGATGGAGGAGGCACCGCGCCGCACTCCTCCAGCTCCCAGCCAAACCCCCCTCCTCATACACACACTGACGAATACAAGACCATTCAAGACCCTTCAAAGCCGGAGAGCAGATTGGTTTTGCTCATCATATGTTCACAGGAATTGTTGTTTTTTTTTATAATTTAAAGAGACCGTTAATCAAATAGTCTCTGGCTGGATCTTAATTTCTTAACTTTAAGCACCGAGGGTCTCGAGTCTTGTCGCTGCACTTTTTTTAAAAAGGCAAACACAATATCTCAGCATGTGGAAACAGAGATTAGCATTTACACAGTACTGTCACATGCAGTGTCAGAATTTCATAACTAACCAGTCTAAAAAAAACCCACACTTGAGTGGTTCATCAATGTAACCTCCCACACAGAAATACTTCAGATGTTCATCTGATGAATTTCTGTGTGACTTGTTTTCCAAAATAAAGCCCCCACCCTGTTGCAAGTACGTGAATGAGAGATGACACGTTTTTGTATTAACAGTAAGAATGAACAGTAATGAAGCATGTTTTTACTGCTATGCCTCTTTTTACTGAGAAATAGTCATCAGTGCTTTTTCTTCCTTCTCACACATGTCTTTTTTTTTTTTTTTCACGACACATGTCCCAAAGTCTTTTTGGTTTCATTAAACAGGTGATCAGATCTGTTAGAGGAACAGCATCAAAATGTAATAACTTGTTTACAGAGTTCAAACAAAGTCTTTAAAGTTTTACAAAAATGTGTAATTTTAACCGTTATGTTTTCAAAGTTAGGAATATACTTGAATTTGAATACACTCCTGGAATGATGCTTGATTTTCAACATAATCTGGTGTTTCATCATTTACACAATCACCCATGGAAACCAAATATCATTTACTTTTCTAAATGAAACCATCCCGTCGTTGTTTGTTGTCTCCTGGCATTTATCGTAACAATTGAAATGTGATGATAAAAGCTTCTAGAGTCTGGACATTTTTGTATCATGAAAGTGCTTCAAACGTGCTTAAATTTTTCTCATAAAAAGCTGTACGAACCCTGGTCATATAATGTCATAGAAAAGCCTAATTATTTAGTTCTAATATTTCTCTCTATGGAAGCCCAACACTGACTGGAGGTTAAAGAAAATGTTTGATGCATTATAGTACAGTCTATTTAAATCATTTGGCTAACAATGTTATTAGAACAATAATTGAATTCAGTTTTACTACATTTTGTCAGCTTTGAGGACCTGCATAGACCTCAACCTAGATAAGAAAATGACCTAAAACACAGCAGGTCAGATGTTTACATGCTCATGGACACAAGGTTGGGACATAAAGCTTAAGCAGGCATCTTTTAAATGTCTTTATTATAAGTAGACAACCGCTTAGCAAGGAAACATAACAGCAAGTCTATCTTCATAGAGCAGAGCAGAACACTGACTGAACATTTTGATAATGAAAAATAACAAATACATACATATTTTAACAAAAGGAGAAACAAGACAAACTAAAGTAGGAAAAGGGGGGAAAAACATGTTGGCAAATGAACGTACTACAGATCTCGGTCACCAAACAAAAGGACATCAAGCAGTTTTAACAGCTGAGTTTAAATATCAGTGACCAAGCAGACGTCTCAACGTGTGTGTTTGTGTCACAGGATTGACAGGAAGATGTCCTGCAGTCAGACAAACTACAAGCTGGACGAGGCTCAAGCCATCTTCAACGAGCTGCGGAGCATCAAGAAGGCCATCAGCACAGGCGAGAAGGAGAGGCAGGACCTCATCCAGGTATCTGATTTTATTTAAAGATGGCCTCTTCTTGGTGTTGGAGTATTCTTTGCTGACCTCTAGTGTCAGTTATTCTCTACTGTCCTGCTGCCTCTCATCATTGTCTCTTTAATAAAATGCATTTCCAGACATCTGAATCACCGACCGCGTCTCGTGATTTTTTTGTCGGCAAGGCAAAAGCTGTCATGGAGCGTGGATGAATCTAATGAATAATTGTCGATAATTAAGTCCGATTGTCGGGCCACATTTGCAGAGGCATTTCCTGGCAATGTCACAGTCTATGAACACATACTGGAGGCAAATGGCAGACTTTAAATGTTAATTTATTTTAACAGTGAGGAACAGGAATAAGCCAAAGAATTGTCAGTGAGGTTTTGAGTCCTATTTTTATGCAGATGATTTTGTCTTAATATTCAGTGGAGTTGATCACTATTCCGCCCCACAGAGCCTGGCCAAGCTGACGGTGAACTTCCAAAGCAGCTTGTCTATCAGTGACTCGGTCAACGAGGTGGCGAACAACACTGGAACGGCAGGTGACTCGTGCAATCTGCAGCAGTACTGTGACACTGGCTGCCAGACAGACATCATGGGAGAGGTAGGAGACACCGCTGCTCCTCCCCGTCTCCCCCTAAAACAGAGGTTTTCAAGCTGTGAGGGAGAGCAAAAGAGGGTGTGCGGCAGTAGAGGCGTGGGGCGCAATTTGCGTCACGATTTGTACACCTTCTCCTGAGTCATAACTCAAACCTGACCACGGCGACATGATGCATACATTTTTAAATTCCACGTGCTAATAAAATGCTCATAAATCTGCTTAGAGTTCATGGACAAAAGACGGTACTTATAACTCCAGAACTTGACCAAGAATCATCATGTTTTCTTCAGTATCAAAGTGATCCAGTGATGGTTGTCTGTACACCCATGGGCGCGCTGCAAACAGGAACTGCTAATAGCTAATTCAGCAAACCTTTCATGTTGATAATTTCACAAAAACAAAAGAATCTAAGCTAAAAATACAGGGTTCAAGTGGGAGGCGAAAGGGCATGTTGCTGGGGGGCCAGGCATCTTTTTAATCCTTTTTATTTGTCACTTTTGTTTTTTTAGTATGGTTCCCAAGATTCCTCGCATTTGGTGGACAAAGTGAAAGTCAACTGGCAGTACGAGGAAGCCAAGAAAAAGTAAGTATGCCTGGCTGTTTGTTGTTTATCAAGTCGCAGTACTATGACACACCGGCATGCAGCACTGACTCACAGGCCCCGTCAGCCCCATCTTGTTCCTCGGGCCCTGTGCGTTGTCCAGTGGGAGGACGTGTTATGAATAGTATTTGCGCCCGGTGGCAGTGGCTGCTGAGCAATGTCTGGCCAGCGGAATGAGCTGGGTGGTCACATTCTTCCCTGGCCACGCTTGCTGCTGACTGTGTGCTGCCTTTGTGTGCGTAGCCAGAGAGCGCACTGCCTCGGTGTACACCCTGTAAGGTGGTTTAATGTACACACTGTTTAGTTAAATATATCCCAGCTCACCCTATAGCGTAGGCTAAATTAAACGTTGTCAAAATCAACATTGACTGAAGTAGTTTCGAAAAGAGCTGCTTATGAATCCTGCACAAATATGTCACGAGGTGGTGTGTTATCTAATGGTTGACACGCTCCTGCTTGGTTGGACCGTATGTGTTTCAGCTGTAAGGGGCAGCAGTGTGATGATAGCTGCAGCAGCAGAAGTCGCTGTGTTATTACGCTGGCTCCGTCCGTGCACACTACAAGGTTCATGTTGCTGTGGTGACCCAGCAACAGCAATGCCAACCATGACATCAGGGAGGGAGGGAGGCAGAGGGGAGACCTGTGGAAACTTGCATGCTCTGTTACTGAGTCATTCTGTCTGAAATCCAGCACACATAAACACAGTTATTTCATCAGAGCGGAGGACTCACTGACTCTGAGATCCCACTTAACTCCGTATGAATAAGCGTGTGGGTGATACGCACCTGTATAAGACCACTGGCTGGTGCAGCAGTGTGGCTCAGGTAGGAATTACTATGCTGAATGCTGTCATTATAGTGGCAGCATGAAGCGTCTGCTGGCTTCAGATATGTGGTCTTACGTGGAGCTGATTCAGCCAAATTGCTATAAACACTTAAGAGTACACAGAGGCTGTGCTGAACACTGTGGGTAACATGAACTCAGTAAACTCTCAAATAACTCTCAAATATTAACAAGTACCCATCTAGTAGTATCTTACTTTCTTACTGATTTACAACATTGGCCAACAGAGCACTATAATATGATCCTGTGATTCTAGGTTCTTAACATATAGGAACTCTGTGACCTTTGTACTTCACTGACACAGCAAAGTTGATGCAAACAAATGTTTGCAACCAAGGAGCTTGTACTTTCCTGCCTCTGACTATGAATGTGTCACTTGTACCTATGGTTGTGAGGAGAAAATTCAAAATGTGCATTTTGCACTACATTGTTCCTTCCCCGCTGTTGCCTCAGGGTGCAGAGCATACAGCACCAGCTAGCACAGCTGGACAGTGAGAGCTGGTCGGGGCGGGCCGAGGCGGACCGCGATCGAGACCTCATGCAGCTCCTGCGCGAGAAGGAGGCCCTCCTGCAGGAGATCATCCTGGTCAGCAAGCAGCAGCACCCCCCAGAGACACTGCTGCAGCTGGAGGAGGAGCGCTCCAGGCTAGAGGAGGAGGTGCAGAGGGCCCACAGCTCCCAGAGCCAGGGAGCCAATCAGAGGTGAGAGACACTGGTACCTCAGTATAAATGTTGTAAGTTTCATGTTTAAAAGTGTTGATCCGTTTTAAAAATAATATGCATACACATAATGACAAAATAAATAACTGCATGACACAGTACTTTCATTCATCTTTCTGCAAATTGAAACTGCTACTTACATAATACAGTAAGAGTCATAAGATAGATATCACATATACAATCAAATGCCCTTTAAATGAATTGCTGAACTCAATTTAATTAACAGAACAATCAATCAATCAGGAACCAGATTGCAGTTTAATAAATAAAATTTTAAGGCCCTCCAGTCCTAGCGCTTTCTCTTTGAAAGCACTGGACAAACTAGAAATGTGACAAACTGCCTCCAGGTGACAAAAGCCAGTAAACCACAAATATTTTCTAACTTGGAAGAAGCTTTCAATGGGAAACGTATTATTATTATTATTATTATTATTATAATAATGTCATTTCATATGAGAGTATTTGTGTTCTACTGATGGTCTTTCTGGTGGGCCCCTGTGGGCTCCACAGGCCTGGAGTCCCAACATCTCCTCCACAAATACAGCTTTATCATGCTTTTGACACGTGTGTGTGTGTGTGTGTGTGGCTTGAATGTAGATGCCAGCTGGTTTCTTTTTATATCGCACAAATGAATCGCTGCATGCACGTGTCACTGCCGCATATGTTCATCATGCTAAACTGATTTGTAGTCGACATAAATCCCAGTCAGCTGCAGGACTGTAGTATTTTTGGAGTTTGTGGTACGTTTACACTAGGAAATTAAAAAGTATACACAAAATAGTATTCATATTATAAACACTTGACTTTTGACCACATGTATTGACCGCTCTTGTCTGTGAAAACGGTGTTTTATAAACATTAGCATATAGTCCATGCTGTGCAGTTTGAATGTATTACAGGATTGGGACATAACGCATGTGTAAAGTGAGCTTATCGAGGGGAAATAACACCTTGTGTGTTCGCTGTGGGGTTATCTGTTAGTGTTGCAGTCATGCTCCTGTAATTTGAGGAGTAATAAGGGCGCCGTCGTATCATCTGGACAGATGTATACATGATTGTTTTGCTTTTTAGGATATACCACACACATTCAGTCAAGTTGGCTAAGTGCTCAATTTATTTTGCCTCCATGTGCACCCCATGACAGGATCCTGCAGCAGGAGAAGAGGAACGTTCTGCTGAGACAGCTAGAGGAGGCCACACGCATCACCACCTACCTTCACTCCCAACTGAAGAGGTAAAACCCACTAGTTCTTCAAGCTGTCAGCTGCTCTTCAGTGCACCTTTTATGTCTTTTCTTATTTGTCTCTTGTCATCTTTATCTCCCAGCCTGTCGGCCAGCTCCCTGACAGTGTCGTCCAGCAGCAGCCGCGGCTCTCTAGCCTCCAGTCGGGGCTCCCTAGCATCCAGCCGGGGCTCCCTCAGCTCCATCAGTTTCAGTGACATCTACGGGCTCCCGCAGTATGAACGTCACGACGGGGCCGGGGAGCCGCTCGACCCACACCTACGCTACCTGCTGCAACCAGAGACCATGTCCAGAGACTGCGCCATGTTCACCACCGACCCCCTGAACCAGAGCAAAACCAAACGCTCCCATGACACCCCGCAGTCCCTGGCCTCCCTCTCCTCCCGCTCCTCGCTCTCCTCCCTGTCACCGCCCAGCTCTCCCATGGACACACCCTACCACTCTGCCCCTCAGGACTGCCCTCTCACCCAGATGACGGAGGAATACATGGAGCAAGCGGGCCGCGGCCTGCTAGAGGGGCTGCGGGCTCAGTCGCAACCCCTGTCACACACCGCCATGTTGAGCAGTGAGGACATGCTTGGCCCCGCTGCCATGCATCAGCTAGACAAGAGCCACCGAGAGAGCGGGACCCAGGGGGCTTTCACCTCCACAGGCAAGTGAAAGAAATGCGATCCTTGTCGCAAAGAATGAGGACTACGTGATGACTAAGTGGGTGTGTTTTCCTCTTTAGGAGTGACTCTGAGGGGGAACAACGGCAACAGAAGCGGCAGGAGGGCCAGGAGAGTGTCTGCAGGAGTGTGTGAGGATGCTCTGGCCACAGACAGCGGTGTGTTCGAGGCCTGGGGCAGAAGGTGAGAGGAGGTCCACCATCACAACCCTAAAACGGAACATAAAATACGCAGCTCTCTGGAGCAACTGCGCCTCTTAGTGACAAAGGAGAAAACTGCAACACCCAAAACAAACTTCCAGCTTTGACAGTTGTGGGATTTAGTGTCGACATCAGTGTCTGCAAAGAAATAACATTTTCTTGAACTCTGAATCGTCGTAACATCAGTCACACAGAAATTGCTTATATTTGAGCAGTTACTATTTTCTTTTAGCAACTATGTCATGTGAAATGCTATTTTGGGTCACTGGACTATCTTCAGATACAAAACGTTTGTGTCCAATGAGAGAGGAAAACCATTAGTTTATTCCTTTTTTGTGGTTCCACCAACAGAGCAGAGGAGTCCGATGAGATGGCCTACATGAAAGAGCTGACCTCTGTGAGCGAGCCCACCCAGATCCAACTGGGACTGCTGTGAGTAAACTGTTAGTGCTGACTGTTTGTAGGTGGCTTCATTATTCCCTGTTAGTATCTAACTCCATGTTCCACTTGTTGTACTTTTCCTCTGCACAGGTGGGAGTCCAGTTCTCAGTCTCTCCGGCTACATCTGCTGCAGCTCAAGAATTTGAACAGGTCCATTGTGAGAGATGGCTACAAAGTGTGAGTTCTCTCAGCTCTCGTGATTAAAGCAATAGTTTGACATTTTGGGAAACGCGCTCTTTCGCCGCCTTGTCGAGTGTTAGACGAGAAAATTGATACCGCTCTCTAAATATGAAGCGAGGAGATGGTTAGCTTAGCACAAAGACTGGAAACAAGGGGAAACCTTTAGCCTGGCTCCGTCCAAAGGTGAACCAACCTTTAAACACTGTTGATAAAAAGCAACCTATGCTGCTATTCGTTTGATGGGGCAGGTATAAATAGTTTTTGTGATAATTTTGGCAAATCTTTGTACCATTTGGCCAGTTTTTCCCAATAAAAAGTGAGGCCACATTCCAATTAATCTGCCCTTTCAGTTAAGACTGATGGCACCGAGCCTGGTATGCTCTAAACACAAAGACTAATATATTTTAATGACACTTCGTTACATGATTGAAACTTTACAATTATTGTTTGGTCATAGCTTTGTGATAAAGCCTTATAAAGAAATTACACATGTTCATTTAAGTAAATATTTTGACACTTAATTCTAATATCCAAAAGATTTGATGGAAGTAATTTTTCATTATTGTAACGGTAAATGAGGTAAATAAATAAATCGCAAGGTCTTGCATATGTAAAATTAAAACATAACCCACATCAAGGTATTGATCATAAAATAAGTAAATAAAAGTCGTATAATAAAACTTGTAAAACAAATGTGTTTTTAAAAGAAGACAGAGTTGAGGCAGACCTAAGCTCCTGTGGAAGAGAATTCCGTAAAGTAGGACCATAATGTGAAGGCACCATAAGCAGCTTTAGAATTAATCCTAGGAACAATGAGGAGACCTTTACTGGATGATCTAAGGGACCTGTTGGTGTATATTCCTTGAGCATGTCAAAAATGTAGGGCGGAGCTAGACCAATCGATGATTTAAAAATAATTAAAAGCACTTTCAAATCTATTCTTAGTTTCACTGGGAGCCAGTGTAGCGAGCTTCGAACAGGGGTGATATGTTCAGCTCTTATGGTTTTTGTTAATATTCTGGATGAGCTGTTTGAGTTTATTTACCACTTAATTCGTCGTTCCAGCAACAAGTGCATTACAGTAGTCACATCTGCTACAAATGAATTCATGAACCGGTTTTTCAGAATCGGATTGAGACAGGAAGCATCTGCCCTTGGATATATTTCTAAGATGGTAGAAGAAGTCTTTGAGATGTTAAGTATGTGCTTCTTAAGATTAAGGTAAGCATCTAAGGTCTTTTGTATCCTCACAGGGTTTGACCGGCAGGGGAGATAATAAAGAATAGATTTGGTGCCTTAAGGCCACTGGTCCTACTACAAGGATCTGTCTTTGCATCATTTAATTGTAAACGGTGAAGTGATTAATCTCTGACGTAACATTCAACCAAAAGAAATGCATATAAGAAAATGCTATCTTTCCTAACTCTGTGCTAATAGAAGACATCAGGAGCAAAACGTGCTGAAATTTAAAACAGTGGCTTATTTGTACGGCGGCTGCATGTTCATCATAAAAACAGCATCAGCAACTGATGGTGAGCAGGATACTGAATCTCTTCTGTATCTGCAGTGTAAGGACCAGTAACGCATCACATTTACATCACTGCAGTGATCAGTAAGTGGACATATCACATTGTGGACATTGTTGCGTTCCTGTCTCCAGGTATGTGAAGGTGCACTTGATTCCATTGGACGCCGGCCGGGCCTGTGCGTTTTACTGTTGTACGGCTTTGGAGCCGCAGTCCCAGATGAGTTTCAACGAAGGCTTCCGCATTCCTGTCCCTGCAAACGCCCTGGCGGTGTGTGCTCTGCAGCTGTCCGCCTGCTCGCTGGGACCTCAGGCTCAGGAGGAACTACTGGTTAGTGATGATACAGCAGCACTGATTTTGTATATGTTGGACATCACTGATGGGCTGATATTGAAGTTAAAATAATGAAATGTTGTGTGTGTGTGTGTATGTTCCTGCAGGGTACAGCCCAGGTGAGCCTGGCAGATTGTGAGGGAAGTGCAGAGATGGTTTACCACTGGCTGCGAGTGCAGATGTTGAGCGGGACGGAATTGCCCAGGCCTGAACAGAAGAGCCTCAGCCACCGCAGACACCACGACAGCCAGGAAGACGAGCAAAGGCCCAGAACCATGGTAAACACACATGTTTGTCTAGTAAATATCAGCACCGTGACAGCACAGGAAGTGATCTCAGGTATCGGAAATGTGTTTCACAAAGAAATATCAAATCCAATTAGATAATTTAAAAAGAAAAGGGTAGATAAACGTAACTAACAAAAATAAAATACATTTTATAGTTGCATGCTTAACTGTGCGTCATTGGCAATATGAGATTTCCTTAAAGCAGACCCAAGTGGGAGTGTATATGATGCACCACAAGAGATAGTAGCAGAAAAATCTAAGAAAAGTATTTTCAATTTATAACTGAACCTGCTCTGTGTGGCATTTCAGAATTTAATATGCTCGCATTCAAAATAACCCACTCCCCAGGATCATTTTGTTACACATAAATATAAGACAGTGGTTTACAACTTATTTTGCTTGTGACCCTTTAAAATGAAGGTATATCTACTTGTGACCCCACATCACAGGTTAAGGCGTTTAGTGTGCACAAGAGTTGTGAGCAGTTACTGACCTCATGCCTTCTCCAGTTTTATCTTTTTTTACGTCCCGGTCGTAATTGCCGGCTGGTAACCTGATCGGTTCACACAGCTTGCTATGTATTTCTCAAAGCTGGCGTCACCACATCTGCCACAGATGGCTGATTTAAAAGACGCTCTTTGGTGCAAAGTCACCTAGTGATAACTAGCTGGGAACCAGCTCAACTAGCTTACTGTGTGTTGCAGCAGCACATTAGCTTTCTGTTTCTATGCTAAAGAACTGTAAGAGCACGGATGCTAATTTATCAGTGCAATGATGCAGGTTATTGTTAATAAAGTTATTCATCATTTGCCACAAATGATGACTGAAAGAAGCTGACTTGTAAATATTAATTAAAATACAACTTTTGAGAGCTGTGCAGGAGATCACTGCAATGTAAATGGCGACTGCTGTGGAAGTCAAAGTCTCTCGTTCTTCCAGCTCGGTCAGTCATTCATGCTGTACATTAGGTTACAAAACTGGTTAGATATGTGATGAAATGTAGACAAAGTGATCACAAGCAGCAGATGGCGAAGGTAAAGACAAAAGCAGGTGGTTTAATTTGAGGGATGATTAGAGGTCTGAAGAGGTGAAAGTAGTTTCCTACCCTGTAAATCATCATCAAAACAATGCAGACGGCTCGGGGGCTCGGCTGTGCGCCTGCTTGTGGAAGACCTGAATAGAAAGAGAAGAGTCTTAAAGCATCTACCTGCTGGCACAGTGCCAAAATAATTAATAATCCTGAAGCGTTACCAGCAACAAATAACTAATTTGCTGCATTAAAGTAAATCCTGCCGTGCCTTTGAGAGAAATTCCTCTTCGCACGGTTGTTAAGCAACTTGTAGTCCACAGTGTGTGCAGGTTTGCAGCTCATTAAAGAGCACTTGACAAGAATGTGTCTCACAAGCCAAACATGCCTTCACACTGACTGCCAGAGGAGGGTGGAGGAATTTTGACAGTGGTGAGGATGGTGTGGTGTTTAATAGTTTGGTCTGTGGCGTTACAGGACACTGTGCTGTCACGCACCACCACCACCACCCATCTGGAGGAAGGAGAGGCAGAGCTGCAGCTGCAGAGGCTGGGGAAGAGGGATGAGCCAGGGGAGGCGGCATCTACGAGGTAGCAAGTTTTTCATGTCCTGTCATGTCATATACAAAATGCACTTGTTTGCCTCCAGTGTGTGATGTGATAAGGTTATGGGGGTGTACTTTGCAGGAGTTGGCAGGCTGAGTCTGTGGACAGCGGCTGCAGCAACAGCACAGCGTTCACAGCTCCCTACTCAGAGGGCCTGTGCGCAGAGGGCATCTGCATCACCACTGGAGGGCGCTGTGACCAGACAACCAGCAAACTCTCCACAGTAAAGGTGAAGTCTGCAGGAGTGGTTGCTGTGTAGCTGCACATTTTTTAATCCACCGGCACCGATTAGAATCCTTAGTGGCACAGGTGCATTTAAGTGCCGCTGATTTGTTGTCGCAGGTGGAGAAGGCCACCATGACAGAAGGCCTCTTTCCAGAGCCCGTGCGAGTCCGGCCCAAAGAGAGGGGGGGCCGCTGGGGTCATGCCTCGCCGTTCATGCGCGGCAGCACCATCGTCCGCTCTCAGACCTTCTCTCCTGGCGCTCGTAGTCAGTATGTCTGCAGGGTGAGTCACTGCGAATGTATGAGAAGGAACATTTTTACAATGTCCCTAAGTGCAAGACTGTGTGAGTGGCTGTTGTTGACTGCCTTTGTTGGTTGTAATAATAATTTGTAAAATGACTTATCTTGCAGTTATATCGCAGCGACAGTGACAGCTCAACTCTACCAAAGAAATCTCCCTTTGTCAGGAACACGTTGGAAAGAAGAACATTGCGGTATAAGCAGGTACATAATTTTTTCTCAAGCTTGCACATGTAAGAGTGTTGAGAATCTAGTGTCTGAGAGAGAGTGTGTGTGTGCGCGCGCAGCAGTCGTACCGTTCCTCTCTGGCCGAGCAGCCGACGCGCACTTCCCTGGACCTGGAGCTGGACCTCCAGGCCTGCAGGACGCGTCAGAGGCAGCTGATGGAGGAGCTGAGTGCCCTGAAGGAGCTGAAGCTGCGACTAGAGGAACCGCAAACAAAGGAGGACACGGAGCTCCCCCACTGGGCCCTGAGGAACGAGCACTTCCGCTGCCTTCTCGGAGAGGCCCAGAGACAGGTGAGACTGGAAAGCCAAGCGCTACAGTTGTTTTTTTTTTAAACAAGCCTCGCCTAGCAGCAGCTTACGTGTTGTTGTTCTGTTGTCATCATGCTCCAGGCCAGCCAAAGCAAGCAGGAGCAGCGTCAGGAGGAGGCGGCAGAGAGGAGGCTGAGGAAGGCTTCCAAGGAGGTTCTGCAGATGAGGGGGCAGGGCCACAAGGAGCCCCTGCCTGTGCAGACATTCAGGTAGGGATTGTGCTGATTCCTGGTCACTCCGCTGGGAACGTTAACCACACTGATTTAAAGTCATAGTGAAAGTTAAAACATGAGATTTCAAAATGAACCAGAGCATGAGCTAACCGAAAGTGTGGTTTCATAATCCTGGGCTCGGTGATTCTCTGCATCCATCGTAAGGATGTGAGCAAGGTTGACAAGGGCCAAACTGTGATGGCTAGACGACTGGGTCAGAGCATCTCCAGAACTGCAGCTCTTGTGGGGTGTTCCCGGTCAGTACCTACCAAAAGTGGTCCAAGAAAGGTGAACCGGCGACAGGGTCATGGACAGCCAAGGCTCATTGATGCTCGTGGGGAGCGAAGGCTGGCCCGTGTGGTCTGATCCAACAGAAGAACTACTGTAGCTCAAACTGCTGAAAATGTTAATGCTGTTCTGATAGAAAGGTGTCAGCACACACAGAGCATCGCAGATGTGTACAGTCTCACCAGACAGCCCATGCTGTCTGAATGTTACGGCTCTCTCACACACACACACACACACATTTGTTTCACGAGATTTGTACTCGTGAAACATTTGTCAGCAGCAGGTGCAGACCTGCTACTGTATGTTAGCATCTCAGACATAAAGTAGCAATCCTTATTTTGTGTTGCAGTGCTGGATGACCTACTTATTTTACAAAGTTAATCTGAATGTGTGTTTTCTTTTGTTGCAGAGAGAAGATGGCTTTTTTCACTAGACCAAGGTTCAACATACCTCCTTTGCCAGCTGACGATGTATGAGAGCTTGCCTCTGTATTATGTGACTGAACATGAAGTATTTGTCAAATTTTTCTGAGCTCATGAAGTACAGACTTCTTTCTACCGAGGACGCGGGCGGGGCGGCACGCAGGTGATGCTGAAGATTAGGTTTCGCATTTTCAGAAGTTATAAACGCGAACACGCTTGACACACGATATCGACAACAGCCCGGCTGTTCACTTCCTCTCTGGGCGGAGACGCCTCTCATGAGGAAACAGCATCTCTTTTCTCCTGTATGAGTTACTTCTGTAATTTGTGCTTACAAAAAGGCTGGAAGACGGGAACAAAAGTTGGTTTGAACAAATTCACTGTACTGTAACTTATTTTATAGTACTTTTCCTTGAAGGAAATAAAAAATGCTTCCTGCTTTTTTAAGTGTATTAGCTTTGAACAAATAGCACTTCAATGTTTTTACATACAGTTAAATGGAACTATTGTCCGATTTTGTTTTCTGTTACGTAATTCTTAAGAATGATTTACATAAAATGTTACTTTGTAATCCACTTTTACTACAGATGTCATTGTCCTTTGTTAAAATTAATATTTCAATATATGGATGGCTATATGAAACACTGTATTCAGATTTTTTTTTATGTCTGTATGAACATCTGCAGTGTTACCTCGTGAAGATAAAACCATTAAACCACGTCTCGACACTCAGCTTTTTAATCAGTTTAGTCTCAGATGCAGGTAAGAAACGGGACTGATTTAACGTCTGCCGAGATGAACACCCAGCATTTTCTGCGCACACAAACATTTTTCTTAATGTGTCACGACGTTACATGATTTCTCTAACCGCAAATGGGTTGTGATGACCCATTTGAGTCTAAACTTGCCAATTCTTCAGAAGCCCTACCACACACACCATGCAGGCAGCTGTGTCAGCTTCATATCTTGATATAACATCCTGTTTGAGCCTTAACACACAAGCCGTGGAGAATGTTTCTCTACTTCTCTGTTCTCACACTGAATTCCTCAGTGCAATGAGACGAGTACAAAGTGAAACGCAGCAGTGTGCCGATAGACCTGCAATTAATCACACAGCAATTTCGTGTTCTCAAACAGAAAAATGCATCTCTCATTCATGCTGTATGAGAAAGCCCTGCAGGCAAATCCAGTCTCTGCTTGTCTGTGCTCAACTGTCACGTTTGTGGCCCGCTTCAAAAAAACGAATGATACAGGTGACTGTTTCCCAGAGGAGACGCAGGCCAACACACCATGCAGGTCAGCAGATTTAATAACATTTTTAGATTTACAATTAATCCACCAAGAATGGCTCCAGTGCAGAAACAAAGTTAAAAATGTAACAAGTGCACCCCCCCCATCCCATCCCCTTTTTTAAGCAAATGTATGATTCACATAATTACATGTTCTAGGTTTCTGTGTTTTCTTTAGTTTCAGCACGCTATGAAAATCAACTTGCAGATGCCAAACATAAACTCGGTAATCTCTGTTACCACAACTGTTTTTGGAGTAAAAAGGCTAAACTGTGCAAGAACAACGTGGCTCTTCAAGCATTGTGACAATAAAAACACCTTCTCGTATGAGAAAATACATTTTGAATAATGCTGAAACAAAAATCTGTCGTCTCTAAACAATATCTACAATGCACCTGGTGCCATAAAAACAGCATATTATGTTCCTCATCAGGCATTGTCTGGTATTTTTTACTCTCAACAACAGTAACTATCCTGCTGGGCAGCTGTTTGCATTAGATAGACACTGTAATAAGAAAGGCAATATTGGCTCCAGTGCACCGGGGGAATAACCGTCAGTGTTTACTTCCCATAAATGAAATCGCTACTGGTCCATTCTGCAAACATACAGGCTCCAGGCTATTCATCATGTCTGTCATACGTGAGAGCCAATAAAATATGATAAATCATTTACGTGGATATGTGTTCAAGTTTTAAGAGCCACGAATTTGAAATTGTGCTTTTAAAAAGAACTAAACACTACTCATCAGGTAAAAGTAATTAACTTGCAGCAGCATCTGGTAAACATCCCTCGTGGTGTTGTGGCAGGTGGAACACAGAGAGCTCGAGGTAAAAACATGCCGCGTGGTGCACGTTAACAAGCTGCAGCGACTGAATGGCTCGTCTTCAGGCCTCTGTTTCACATCAAGACAGGCACTTTTCTCTGCCTTACGTGGAATTTAAAAAAGGAGCTAATTATACTTATGCAACATATCCCAGGAGATCCACAGCACCCTTAACATCACTCAAAGTCAAATCGAACACCCTGCACACGTTTGCCCATTCACCTCGACAAAGAGTCCTCCAGAAAGCCACGTCTTTTCATAGATTTCAGTCCAGACTGCGTCTTCGGGTCAGGCATCTCTATATGGGGATGGACACAATGGTGGGTAGTTCCCCAATAGGAGGTGGATTGTACTTCTCGACCCTCATCAGCCGCCGCAGAATGTCATCCCGATCCCGCGGCCATCCGTAAACGTGCGTGTTTTGAAGCCAGTTAGGGACGTGACACTGTGATCATAAACACACACAGCAGAGCAAGACTTATCAGACTTGGGCCACAGGGAATAGCATAATCACAGATTTAGAGGGAGTGAATGAAGCGACGCACATTTAGATTTTACATGCACTCTCTCCCATCATAAAACAAACCTTTTTAGCCCCGGGGAACACAATGGGAATGAATCTGAAATTCTTGCTCCCATTCTGAATGAACTCGTTCTGGAGCTAAATGGCGACAACACAAAAAAATTATTTAATGTATAGATTTTTCTCAAGCTTATTAGATTTCAGTGTGGATATTTCTTTACGGTCTTCATTTGGAGTAGTTGTGAACCTGTTTATGTATGTAGACGGTGTTGAAGGTCCTCTCGTCGTTCTCCAGGCCAACAGGGGAGGCTGTCACTGTCTCGTAGTACTTGGGGCTGATGATGATGATGATCAGGTACTCTTTCTGTTGCAGAAAGAAAGAGAGGTCAAGATGGTGCAAATGATTATATATAGTGTTTTATGGGTCTTTTTCTTTTTAACCATTTTTATTAACTTAGAAAAAACTGATTGAGTTTACCTCACTGAGGTACCGCTCCATGAAGTCTATCTTGCTTATACTTCTGAACTGCTGCTCAAAAATATCAATCTGAAAGAAATAAAAGACATCAGTCAGAAGGTTTACCCCCTAACACATTACACTCAACAGGCAGATCTACTGTGCCCTACAAAGCCAAATCTACATATTTAATCAAAATGTAGTTCAGACCAAAGTCTGACTTCACATTTATTTTGCCATATAACAGTTTTTGCAGTAGAAATGCATACATTCAAAGAAAGCTTGTTAAATGTGCAGTTACAATGAAACACAGCTAAGAAACAAAAACAAAGGGTCATCTACACAGCTAAAGCAAGAGAACTAATTCCTGTTAAAGCCAACTGCAGATCGCCACAGCTAGTCATGATTAAAACCCTTTTATACGGTTATAACTATATCAATTTCGGTAAGCTAACATCATGGTAATGTAGATTGCTATCCCAAAAACAGTAAGGCAGAAGTTAAATCCAGTCATGGGGAGTAAAAACAGCTAAACTAGTCCCGCTAAAAAGGTAGCTAGCCTAACGTTAGCTTAGCAGAGTAGCAGCTTTTGACTCTGGTGGAATTTGATTTGGTCAGGCTACGTTTAAGTCACATATTTTAATGTATCACGGTGTAAATTAAATGATTCTATTAGTTTCAATGTAATCACTATTATTATTTTTAATAGCAGATGGAAATCTGAAATAACATTTTGTGGTAAAATAACTCCAAAAAGACTTCCTGTTTATTTGTTACTGTTTACTCAGTCAGCTTGAAAACTTTAATCAAATCAAATCAAATTTTATTTATATAGCGCTATATCATAACAAAGTTATCTCATAGCACTTGTAAATATAGAGCAAACTTTAAACTTTTCTCATCTTCAGCTTTTCTCCCCCCCCAAGAACCTGTACATACATGTGTATCAAAGCCGTTGTGTCGCAGCAAAGCAACAAAGTTGATGATCTCATTGACATGCTTGTCGTTGTCCGCTTCGTAAGTGACAAACACCCTCCCTGTATTCAAGAGCAATAAATAAATTAAAGTAATGGTGAAAGACGTGTACAGCAGCTCTGTCTGTAATCTGAATTTTCGCAGACCTACTGTTCATCACTTACTCTGCTCCAGGGAGAGCGATGTGCTGTGAGGAGGGTGCTTCTCTTTAGCTGGAGCGTTGGGGCCACTGCGTGGAGTTACAGAATACAAAAATATGCAACATGAATTAAGGGCTCAAATAGGGCTTCTGTGATGCAGAATTGTAAAAAAAAAAAAAAAAAAAACCTCACATGTGTGTGTATCCAGCTCCAGGGTGTCTGCAGGCACCAGGATCTAAAGCAGCAAAAACAGAGTCAAGAAAACATCCCTTATAGGCTTGCTGCTTCTGATACTGTGGCAGGATGAAAACAACACTAATTTACTGCTCTTGTCACCGTGTCTTCCTCAGGGTGGATAAAGAGTAGCAGACTTACAGTTCTGGCCGTAAGGTGGGTGGTACTGAGGCCAGGGGTGCTTGTTGGCCTCAGGCCCCCTGTTGAAGGCGTCTGCAGGGCACTGTGCACAGCAGACGGCTCCCTGGGGCGAGCACGAGTACGGAGCCAACATGTGGCCACTCAAGTTGGCCGAAGGCGGGTTGGAGCACAGAGAGAGCGGCTGCTCCAAGCTGCTCATGCAGGTGCTGTGTCTGCCAGGGAGGGACAGGGACTTGCACCCCGAGAGGCAGCTCTCTCCGTAACAGCTGGAGTAATCTTTCTGGCTCAGACAGGACGGCAGGCTGTTGGGATAACCCGACCAGCTGCTGGCAAAGCTCGGGTGGACCCAGGCGCCGTTGGCCTGGCTGGGGAACGGGGTGGGCTGGCTGTACCCAGCAGGCAAGCTGCGAGGAGGCTGGTACGAGAAGTAGCTCGGGCCAGGTTGAGGGAGAGCGTGGTTGCGTTTGTGTTCCTGCTCCCTGTCCAGCATCTGGCTGCTGAACAGGGAGCCATCAGCGAACGTGGCGCGCTCTGGAAGTGGGCGGGCATCATCAGGGTTAGAGGTGGAGTCTGGCTTGCGGACAGTGCTGGCTTCTCGTTCCTCTGTGCTCATGGTCTCATCGTCCTCTTCAGGCGTGTTGTGGTGGCTGACGAAGTACCTGCTTAGCTGGCTGACGTGACTGTGCGCGAGAAACACAGCTGGTTAAAACAACACCTACTGTATATATTAACAAACGCTGCATTTTGTAACGTCCAACAGCTTGTCGTCACGCTCACCTATTTGTTGCTGAAGCCGAGTAGCCTGACGTGGGCAGCATCATTGGGCCTCTTCCTCCTGACGTCCATGTGTATCTGGTTAAAGCTGCACCTGAACTGCCATCAAAGATCTCATTCAAAGTACAGCAGCTTCATTTTTGCATATATATATATATATTTTTATATATATATATAGTTAGCATTTTAGAGATTCATAAAGCATTTTCATATCGGCCCACACTTCTGCTGACTCCTCGATTTGCATTTAGTAAATTGTCTCCCACACAGGGGACTTTTCTCGAAACCTTCGGTGGTTAATACTAAGGAGCGAAATCAACTGTGGGAATAAGAAAATGATACCTCTCACCGACAGAAACTAGACTCGGGTGGAAAAATCAAAGCACAAAACTTCCAAAAGATTTAAAAAATGAAGAGAAAAAAAAAAAAAAAAAAACTGTCGTGCCACGCTCGATATTTCACAGCTGCCGTTTTATAAAGACGCACCAGAAACAGCAAGACGTCGTCACACACCTGACTTCGCTGGTGGAGTCGTGGGAAACTAAAAGGCGAGTGAGCCAACAAACGCCAATATTGACCGAAACGGGATTTTCAGGGTCCCGTTACAACAACCCTGAAACCCCCTTCCTGTAAACGACGCGCTCATTAAAAGCCTGTTTTGTGGTCGCACTCGTATCTGGGTCAGTGGAAAGTGCAAACAGCAACATGTCCCCGACGTTATTCTTTTTTTTTTTCTTCTTCTTCTTCTTCTTCTTCAGGTCGAGACTTGAGACTCCCGACTTCACGCGCTTTTTACAGGGCAGAGAGAACAAAACGACCTTTCTCAAATTACGACCTGTACACATGTCGACGACGTCACCGCCGATTTTAGAAACGCGGCACTCGCGACATGTTTTGCTAACTAGCATCTTCACGCGACAACTCACTCCTGAAAACGTAAATGTAAGACCCCTGCGAACTTACCTGTAACTCGGCGTGTTCTGTTGAAAGAGTCAGAAGCGCGGACAAGTCGTCCGACGACGTGCTCGGTAGGTGTTAGTCAAAGCACGTCGACAGGCAACAAACCTTTCGCTGCGTTTACCGGATTTACTCCGTTTACCGTCACAGGTCTCCAGCAGGCGGAGTGACGCGGCGTCACACCTGCACCTTAAAAGGTGAACCGACGCCGCGACTCCGAGTTGAACGTGAACGTACAGTTGTCCCCGTACATGGTCTCCCTCCGGGGCAGATGGATAATGTTGACGCACGGGGCGATCCGGCGCTGTACTTTGTCGCTGACAAACTCCACCTATTGCTGTGCGCGTGCGTGCGCGCGCGCGGTGCACCACACGTTGCGCACCGTGTCAACACAAACCTCCGACACAGAAGTACAGAGAGGAGTTCCTTTATTTACTCGTGTCACTTACATCAGCAAAGTGTTTTCAGACTGTCTGACATTTAGCGCATTTTTCATTCAATGCATCCAGCTGTTCAACCTGGACACATTAGTCTCATTTAAAAAAAAACAAAACAAAAAACACCCCAACCCAATAAAACGGTGTTATCTGAGCGGATGTAGGAACAGCGCAGTGTTGACTTTCCGTTGTTTGGAGAAGCAGGACTCCAGCCAGGCCTTCTGAACAGGGACCGCCTGAGTGTTCTCACGCACCAGATCCTGGAGCTCCTGGTTCACACAAACCACAACAGTGCGTTTAAAAATGAAACACTGTTGCTGGGTTGTTTCCACATGCTTTGCATTACCCCAAAGGTCCTGAAAGTTGCCTGTAAATATATCATGGTCTATAAAAATAAAAAACAAACAAATAAATAAAAAGTGTCCCACCACTGAAAAATGAATATTAGAAACACTGATGCAAGGCAGAGGTCACATTACTACCAGTGAACCTCAGCGAGATACTAACCAGTGAGTGGATGCTGTTCTCCACCTCTGCAACTATGTGGGTGACCTCCGGACTCATGACCTCCTCCTCATCTCCATCATAAGTGCACTGCAGCTAAGGAGCGGTGACATTTTGAAATCACACTGTAATCAGGACACAGCCTGTATTTCACTGTGGGGGTGGTTCTTTTTGAAGACTCTTCTCCGCACATAACCACACTCACACAAACTGTTAACACACAGGCGCTAATTAGTGTAGCTGGCTGATTATTGGACAACGCCTCACCTGGAAAGATGTCGTCAAATAAAAAATACATGCTTTGATGTAAACTGACAACTCTAGTTCAACAGCACAATACTGTGATGAAGACGCACAGTCTGAAAGGATATGTGATAAGATAGCGGGCCAGCCTCTTCCTCTCTGACGCAGGCAGGTTGTAGAAGAACACACGGACCCCCCTCATGAAACTGGGGAGCGCGGCGGGGTCGGGGCTCTGGAGACGAGCCAGGGGGCATGGGGTTTCTGCTTCGGTCTCGGCAGTCGGCCTGTTTGAGTTATGCAGCTGTGGTTTTGGGGAGGATGATGACGCTGAAGTCGCAGAGGTGGATGTCTGGGGAGGAGCCGAATTCTTTGCTGTTCTGCTGTGATAGTATCTGTCAGTCAAGTGAAGGGAAAATGACTCCGAGCTGTCAGACTGATAGAATCTGAGAGACATACCTAATTTAGATTTCATCGGTTGTAAACTTTAAAAAGATACATGAATGTGGGGATGCCTCTGGAAGCCAGGTGTTTCCTGATGAGCCTCTCAGTACCATACCAGTTGAAGCCTTTGGTGGAGTGACCGATGCGAGGAAGATGTACACTTGCTTTGTGGGGGGGGAGGGGGGGACACAAAGACATGTCAGAGAAACTGTCAGTGGGGGTTAGCATGGATGTTAACTGCAACCTCGTGCATTTCCTATGTTTAAACTCTGCTTGAGCTGAACTGGAGTGGCGGGGTGACTGTCACTAGTGTTGAAGAAAGTTTTCTTTATCACAAACATGAAACATTGTGAGGTGAACAAAGATGGAAGCAAGTCATTTTAGCTCCAGCTGTTCTAAGGGAAGTTTAAGTCTTGTCATGTATTGTTCTCCAGTAATTGTGTTTCCAAGGATTTGTCTGTGCGCGTGCAGCAACACCACCAACATAACATGTCCTGCATATCTCGTCAGTCAAGTCTAACAATGACACATCCTCCTCCCTCTTTGTCCTAACATGGTTAATTAGCTGTCGATTATCTCACCCAATGAGGTGCTCATTTCTAGTGTGGATAACTTGAGTCGAAAAAAGCCTTTTTACAAATTCACTATGAACAGACTACATGAAAAAGATGGTATACTTTAAGGGAACTGTACCCTTATTTCTTTTGGCCGCAGTGTAAATCTTCTTCAGGCCTTCGTCCAGAGCCGTCAGAAGGATCCCAGACAAGTTGTTTGCTCTGTCTCTTTGCTGTGCCACTATGAGGGCCAACTGAGGTGAAAGGAAGGAGATCCAAACAGGTTAATCTGATTGTCGTCACAGTCTTATTGGTTGCCACTCTGCCACGACTTCACATGTCTTGTCACCACACGTAAACCCAAACCCACAGTATCATGCCGTGGATCACTGCTACTGCAAAGGCGCAGCGTGTATCATGGAACAGGCGTGCATTTCCAGGCAGCAGAGCTTTGAGCAGCTTTGTGCAGCGTGGGTATCATTTAAACAGAACCTACTTGATCCTGGCCGTCTAATCTGGACTGTTTGTCATCAATGGGGAAGAGCAGCACATTTCCAACATCCAAATCTGAAATGGTGACACGTTATGGGCTTCACTCTCAACCGGACTTTACAGATAAAGATCTTTAATGTCATGAGTATTCACTTTCTTTGTAATCACGCTTCATCTTACCTTTCATCTTGCCAGCAAACTCATACTTCTTTCGTGGTTCATCTGATCTCACCTCTAGAGCTGTGAACAGGCCTCCTCTGCCCCACCGACCTGAGTCATCTACACAAAAAAACATCACTTTGATCAATACAAGACATACTGTAGAAGAAGTACTGAAGAGGTACTTTCTTTCTCTTTATCAGTCTATCATACTAGGCTACATGTTGCTATTGTGATAACAGGTAAGACAGGTTTCATACCGACACAGTGAACAATGATGGCATCTCCCTGGGCTGTGTGAGGATGAGTAACATCCCCCAGAACATAGTGGATGGCCGTGCTGTCAGAGTCTGTGGAGCATACGCTGCCGTCATCTTCCTCGTCTTCTTCTTCCTCCTCCTCCTCCTCCTCCTCCTCACTGTCCACAGACGGCAGGCACAGTGATCTGTAGCCGCACGACTCCCACCATGCCATTCTGCATTACAACAAAAGGCACCAAATGAAAAGGAAAACGGCTTGTATCAAAAGTGTCTGAGCTCATTGATGCCTACGGAAGCTCTGAGAGCTAAGTGAGAAAAAAAACCTTCACCTGGCAAAACTCCCCCATCTATTTTTGTTTTGTTTTGACCTTCAGGGCCACTTTAAATCAGATTTAGAAAACAGATTACCAGAATCATTTTTTCTTCACTCGCCTCTCAGTGCTTGCGTAGAAGTCACAAAAAAACAAAAAACAAATGACAAATCTTTTACTTTTTCTTGTATTTCTGCTCTTGTTGCTTCTTCTTCACGTCCTCCTGAAGTTTGGCTCTCTTGGCTGCAGCCTCCTCCCTTCTCTGGCGCCTCAGCTCCAGCTCAGCCGCAGTAAGCGGTGTCCTCTTCCTCGTTGGAATCCCAAGAGACAGTGAAACCTGGGAACACAGAGTTAAAAATATATAATCGCCATAATTCAGATGATCATTTCAGCAATAAAATGGAGGCTACTTTCCTTATGAAATACTGTTTATCCATTTACTACTCCTTCCTAACATGGCAAACATGGGCTTTTGTGGTTTTACATAATCTTTCAATCTGTAAGCGCCTCTGACGTGGTTCGTTACAATGTAAACAATCTTTGATGCATTTTCCCATTGCGTCTAGTTTGTTTTCGATGCCGACACCGCTGTCAATGAACCATCCTGTGGGGGAAAAAACAACTGCACTGAGACCACATGCAAAAGAAGGGTCTCAGTTTGCTTCAAAGGCCAAACCATAGTATGGTTCAGCTGTGGAAACACAACACGGACCAACCACAGGACTATGTGATTATAACTATGCTATAGTCGAATATAAGTTTGACTTCACTGCAGCGGCTATCAGTCACCGTTTCTGAGATGTTAGAATACAAATCTTGGTTAATTTGTAACAGCAGCTCACTAGGAAGATCTTTAACTGGGACACTTTGCATGGACATACCCGGATTAGTGAGGGAAAATCTTTATTTGTATAAAAGGAAAGATGGTCTGTTCATGTTTGGTACAAACCAAAGTTATGAATATACTGTCTTGTGAAAAATGGACTGCAGCGTAACACCTTATGTCAAGCAGAAATTGAAATATCTTGTGTACAAAGTTACTGACGAGAAAAAGACTGATTTAGCTGAAATAGGAGATGAGGACCATTTCATGTTTGTTGTTGATTATATGATTTAAGGGCAACACCTTAACACCTTTTAATAAAATATCCTTTAGCTGAGGCACAAGTATGTGCATAACATGATAACTAACATAAATAACAAGACAGTGGACCATAAACACAATAGAACCAAATGATGTGTCAATGTGTGTACCAAGAGAACCAGACTACCAGGTATGAACATGACCCAGTGCAGTTGTTTTTACATCATGCCCTAAATAAAGGCTGTTTTCCAGACTAGTTTGGTGACAAAAAACTGAAGATGGCTGAAAAGGCTGAGATCATTGAGACAAAGTTGTGAATATACACAATAATTTCCTTCATGCAATAGACAAAGTGCCCACTGAAATAATATTGAGCAGATACTGTATGTTTTAAATGATTTGATGACTCTATCCTTTCTTCAGCATACCCAACCAGAACCTCCTATCAAGTGCTTGACCCTGGCTTTTAACAGATAAATACAGGGATGTCAAATTTCAAAATAACAAATGAAAACATGTTGCCATCAGTTGGGAGGAAAGTCTCACCCCAGCTTTGTGTCGTAGAGCTCGTCCTTCGCCTGTTGCTCTCTGGAACTCGGCCAGTTGCTCCTCCAACAAACGGTCAAAGCTCCTCTGGTCTGCGGAGCTGGGGTCCTTACTGTAGTCTTTCCCCTCAAAGAAGTACATGTGGTCTGGAGGACGAGACAGCATGATGGTGAGTGTTATTATTCATCATCATCAGCGTGACTTCTACTGATACTATTAAATGTAAACCAAATAGATGAAATCTGTGGCGTTTGTTCATGTGTGGTTGTGTTTGCAGGGTGAGAACCAAAAGTAAAAGTGACATGTTTACATGTTATGAAAGGAAATACAGGTGTCCTCAAACCGGGTTAAGAGCCGAATACTCTGCGCACACATAGCCACAGTGATCTGAGATTTTAAAGTGGACAGTAATAAAAACATACTCTGCCCATCAGATTCAGAGACGTTCTCTCCCTCCTCTTCCTCCTCTCTGAGTGAGGTTGAGTCTTCATCATCCAACCACTGACCATCGTGCGATGGACCGAGGATCTTCTCCAGTTTCACATCCTGCACAGAGCTCTCCTCTGATGACAGAAGATTGTCTACCCCAAACTTCAAGATCTCACTTAGCTGTAGGGGACAGGAAGTAGCGGCTTTGCATTAAGGTGGACACAGACACAGGAACTGGGGACTGCAGGACTCAAAGAATGTAGATAATGTTTTTTTTGTTTTTCAAAGTTCCCAGACCTGCAGTCCTGCAGCAGCTGACTGAACTTGATCCAGCAAAGAGAAGCGTCCTTCTTCAATAACTGTGTTGGTGAGGTGCAACTTGGACACAGCGCGAGAGTACATTATTTCCTCCACAGTGTCTCTTGCCAGAAGACGGATCACTTTCACAGGCCTGTAATATGTCAGAGTCAAAGATTAAAAGGGTTCTCCAGCAATTTAGTATCACACTTGCATTAAGTTGTAGGATTTGTGGGAGACTGGAAGACATGAATTCAGTACAGACTGAGACATCAGCGTTTTAGTCCTTGGTACAGAGTATTGATCACGCAAATACCTGCAATTCCCATAATGCAGCTCAAAAAATTAGAACGTCTCGGGCTGTTGAATGCCTTTCTCTTTAAAACTCCGTGCCCCTAGTATTTAACACAGGTTTTCTTCAAGCATTTAAAGTCTTTAAAGAGACCATGACTAAATTTACACATCACAGGTGGAGAGTTCTACTGCATATGTGAAAATAGTTGTGTAAAGCCTTTAGTGTCTCCTTAATAAATGTCCTCAAGTGATGTCACTTGAGTCAGTGTTGCTCGGGGCTGAAGACTACAGTTGAAAATGAAACAAATCTGTTGGTGTGGAGTTAGAAATAAGTGAGTTTACCAGACCTCTATAGCCCTCATCTCTGCTTGAGGCTAGCAGCTCGAGGCTACATTAGCCGCTACTAGCATAACACACCAAAATCTCTGGTTCTGCTTCATCCATGAGTCCGACAATGTTATAAAAGTGCGATGCTGAATCAGTGGAGTTCTCTTTCAGGCTTCAAATTCAGATAAGGCATCATCAAGGTATTCTGATGATGAGCAAACTGACCTTAATGCTTAAAATCATAGCATGCCCCTCTAAAAAACAGTACTTAGGACAGCTAATCAAGGCGGAATACTGCAATGTAGACATGTAAACATGGACTAATTATTCCATACACGTCACCTGTTCTGACCAATCCGATGGCAGCGTGCAGCAGCCTGCAGGTCATTTTGAGGGTTGAAGTCACTGTCCATAAAAATGACTGTGTCAGCAGCTGTAAGGTTCAAGCCCACTCCTCCTGCAAAAACAGCGTGTCAGGAAGCCAAAGCACAACATCTGAAGAATGTGCACTTCAATTTGCACAATTATTATTTACATGCTCATTTGACTGATATAGCTTCAAAGAATTATGGGTATAGACAAAATGTGACAGGAAATTTGGTTCCCATATTCTAACTTTCACACTGTGCACAAAAAGAGTGGTAAGGGAGGTTTCTGGCCTTATTTACACCAGTGTGTCATCCTGCCGCAGCTCTTATCGCTGTGTGATCAGTCCCCTTTCCTCTCTCAGCTACTTACAGCTCAGTTACTGTTGACTCATGCAAAATTTGTTATCTACAAACTTGTAGTTAATCACTTACAGGAACGGTAATCTTTACCATACTTAGTACAGAAGCTCAATCCAGCAATTGGAGAATATATAAAACTGCCTCATCAATGTCTCTGAGCAATTTATAAAACAAACAAATGCTCAAGATGTTTGTGTTGTATGGGACAGCTGAACTTAAATTAAGTTATATTATAAATCCCAGATCCACTGAAAAAGCACAAAATGAACATTACTGATACCTGATAATGTTCAGTTCATTCATACACACGACGAGGACACAACCTGCCTTCCTGTTCATAGGTTAGGGCTTCACTCACCTGCTTTAGTGCTGAGCAGAAAGACAAAGATATCTTTGCTGCTGAAGTTCTTCACTGCTAGATTTCGTTCTTCCCCCCGCACGGACCCATCCAGGCGTTCATAGCTATACCCTGAATAGAAAAGTTCAATTTAGCTCTTATTTGTGGAGGAAAATAAAACATATACTGTTAAATGTTTTGCCGTTAGCAAGGAAGTTAATGGTAATGTAGATAGTTGCCTCTGTGAGCTTAGAAACATAATTAAAGGCAAAGTAGCATTTCCTCTTGATGTTTCAAAAGAATAAAAAGTATAAAATGTCCTTGACACAATTAAAATTAGACTGTCAAATAATAAGGTACATGTGGCCAAAATGTATTGTAATGTCCTTAAAGTCACTGAAACATCATACGATAAACGTCAGTGTGAGCAAGGGCCTTAATTGTAGCAAGGTCCAGGTGTCTCCCGTTCACCTCTGTACTCCATGTAATCCTGAAGGATGTCCAGCATCTTCGTCATCTGAGAGAACAGCAGGACCCGATGGCCCCTTCACCCACAAACATGAGAAGAGGAATTAATTAAGACACTGCTTACGGAGGAATAAGTGGCTTAAAACATGACAATTAACTGCTCCAAGTGATCAGTGCAGTCTGTCTGTGGTGTCACCAAACCCACTCCAGGGCTGTATCTAAGCTGCCACCAGGTGGAGCCCAATGACAAATAGATGCACTAACCCTTTGTGAAGGTAAGTCAGCATGCTGTCCAGAAGGCAAAGTTTCCCACTGGCTTCAACGAGATGCTCCCCCATCTCAAATGGCTCTGGTTCCACCCCTACCCAAACAAACACGGAAAAACCTTCAAGTCAACATGTGCTACTATATCCCTTTTTAACAATGACTTAAATCAGTCATCTCACCATCAAACAGGTATGGGTGGTCGACACACTTTCTCAGGTTCATCAAGATGTTCAGCAGCTTGTTCTTGTTGCCCTGCTCATTTCCAAAAGCCTCTGAAACCACAGAAGAGGTGGGTCTAATGGTGATTTATGCTCCAAAAAATTTAATTCTGCTAAGGTTTATACAGTATATCGGCCATCGTGTACATGTCGGCTCATAAGTGACAAGAAATTGCAAGAAACCGGGTTTGAGGCCATTTAGTGACAGTGTCACCATTGCATAGATAAAAAAAATAAAATGTAAATGTTACTCTCCTTACAATTCTTAAAATGTTTTTTTATTTAAATCTAAAGAATCCATATAAAGATTGTTTTTGTCTACAGTATGTGGAAAAATTACTATTAGTCGATAAATCGTTATTGGATAGCTCTCAAATATGAAAACCAGTATCGGTCGGGCTGTGCACCACAGTGCAGAAGTCTCACCCAGATCCTTCATCAGAATTGCTTTGTAGTATTTTTTCTGCAGAGCCGACATGCCGTGGTACACCACCAGCTCCATCTTCTTCGGCAGATCCACAGCCACCTCTGACTTGACCCTACGAAGCAGGAAGGGCTCCAGGACGCTCTGCAGCTCAGCAGCTTGAAGCAGAAGCACGAGGATGAGGGAGACCAAGTACAGTGCATCAAACACAACTAGATTTATGTAACTAATGTTTTCCAAAACCTTATCTTTCAAAACTTCCTAAATTACTGCTGAATCTAATCCATACTTTGTGATTCTATAGTAAGGCAGACAATAACAAAAGCAATGTCTGTCATACCAAGAGCAGGTTGGCTTTGTATGTTGGAGTAAGAGTTGGCGAAGTCATCCGCCTCATCAGCTGTAAAGATGCTGGGCTGAATGAAGCTCAGCAGGGAGTAGAGCTCCTGCAGGTTGTTCTGGATGGGGGTCCCTGTCAGCAGGACTCTGAAACCAACTGAAAACTGCACATGAAACGCATGGAAAAAAAAGAATCCTAATAATTGGCAAAGACGAAGAAACAAATACTTGACAGTCCAAACCAGGCGCAGCTCAGTACCTGTGTCAAGGTTTTGTGCAATAGTGAATTCTGATTCTTCAGTCTGTGAGCTTCGTCCACCACAAGCACCTTCCACTTCCACCTGAGGAGCACAGCGAAGATGTACCAATTACATTGAAACAGGGGTTATACTGTACGTAAGCCGATCATTATACCTTTAAAACATTACTCGTCATGATGAGATCCATTTCCTCTCAGAATCTCAGTGAACAAATGTCAGTTCTGAACACACTCACCGTCTCAAGAACGAAGCATCTTTCAGACACAGCTGTAAATAAAACAAACAAACATGTCAGTTTCAACACAGATGAGACTTTAGGTCATTTTGTTCTGACAAAACAACCTCGGACCTCATACGTGGTGAGAAGAACATGAAAGTCCTCCGCTTCCCTCTGAAGCTCAGCCCGCCTCTCTTTGTCTCCCTTGTAACACAGCACAGTCAGAGACGGGGCGAAGCTGCAAGGAATGCACAAGCTTAGAACGTTTCCAGTTGACGGTCTGCGATGGCCGCCGTTATGAGTAGACGTCATCAATTTAAAATGAGAAAACGGACGTAGATCCATATACAAATGTGATCGTACCATTCCAACTCCTTCCTCCAGTTCTCCATGACAGAGAGCGGGCTGAGCACCAAGAACGGACCCTTCCTCCCCAGCGACCCTGACATGTACACCAGCAGGGAGATCGTCTGCGGGCACAAATAATGATGATTAATTACTGACACAGTCCTTTTGACTAGAACTAGAGGTTTGGCCTAAAAAATGACTAAAATAGTTGGGGATTACTTTTATGGCTGATTGGCTAATTCTTCAGTTATGAAAAAGTGTAAACATACTTAGCCACATAAATCAGGACAGGTACTAAAAACCTGCACACGTGTACATAATAAAACCAATGATGGCTCAATTCCATTTCGCCGCTTCAGTTTTAGCAGTAACACCTGTGCGCTTTATGACAAGTCCAGGTGTCTGATGTGTCACTCGGTGACAGTAAACTGGAAGAAGCTGGTGAAAAACAGGCCAGTGACATTAAATAATACAAAGACCACAGAAATAATCAATTATTCATATCTGTTTAAGACAACAACAACAACAACAACAACAACAACAACAACAAAAAACACTGCCACGCATCACTGTTATTAGTTCAAAGGAACACTGATGGGCCTCACACCTGACAGGTTTTCCCCAAACCCATCTCATCTCCTAAAATGCATCCCTGCTGGCTCTGCAGGCACTGAGTGAACCACTGCACGCCGTCCAGCTGGTACGGTCTGAGCTGAATCCCTGAGAGGAGACAGAGTGTCACTGCTGAGACTTCGTTTGTACCAACAAGGCAAGATGAAACAACGGCAGGTCAAGTAGGAGAACCGTGCAAGTTCTTAGCCTCGAGTTAACAAAGCAAAGACGACGGTTCAGCTAGCTGGGTTATGTTAGTAAATGAATGGAGGCAACTCAACTTTACGGCCTCACGAGCCTACGTACCTCTTAAACCCAACTTCTCCAAGTCGCTCTGAGCGACAGCGGTCTTCTTTTTCTCCGCTACGCTGTTTTTTATCTTCAACCAAATGTCTGTCATGTTCCCAGACCGACGGGGCTACAACAGAAAACACTTCTTGACAGACGAGAGTCCTCACTTCCTGATTGGGTCACGTGGGGCTGCGGGAGCGTGGCGCGCGATCTAAAAACAAACGATTGGAACACGCGGGACAAGTTGTCATACACTTCCAACGTTACATATTCAAATTATACATATTAACATTTACAGTAACTACAGCGGTCCAATACGTGGAGTAGTAATTATTATCCTCTGAACTGTAGTGATGTGAAGCTAGTAGAAATACTACTTGAGAAAAGACTGTATGGTCCGCTTACTTTTCACTACTGACTGTGAATATGGAAAATATTTCAATATATGAAAAAAACAACAACTTATATTTATATTTCTGCACTGGCATTCATCTAGTTTGACATGACAAAATGATACATGTGCACTGGACGTTTATTAGAGAAGAAAAGATCCCGACTAATTGTGCTAAAGTAAAAAATAAACTACAAATCTTATAATTACAAAGTCACAGTCAGAAACACTCCTTTCTTTACATATGTTTCTTTGATTTTCTACCAGTTTCTTTGTTGCTCTTCCGGGTACTGCCTGCAGCGATGCAAGCCATGTGTTGGTTTTGCCAACCTTTCACCTATATCTCCACTGTGAGACGAATAAAGGATTTCTGATTCTGATTCTGATATGTGGCGTTGCTTTCTGAAAAAAACAAACCAAACTGCATATATACACTGCATGACCACACCAACTGATACAAAATGGAAAAACACTGGAAAAATATCTGCAAATACAGAGCAGCTTTCAAAACTTTTCATCCAACGACTGTCAGGCTGTGTGTCCGATGTTATTTTCAATACAGGAAATTTAGTAGTCAATGGAAGTAAATGCAAACACAGTTCATGCATTTATGTAATAAGGCAAAGAGAAACAAATAAGAGACAAAAAGGAAAAGGAAAAAGGGGTTTGAGGGGATTTTTTTCATTGAGCCATCCCTGGTACTAATTGACTCAATGAAAATTTGCTGTTGCTAAACCATATTTTCCCACACATTGGCCACCAAGAGCCACAGTCTCCAACTCTGCTTGCTATCAGATAAAGTGATTATTTAGCTTAAATGTTGACACATTGAAGCCCAAACTCTTTAGCTATGCCTCTATATATAACTTCTTATAAATCAACCTATGTTTTTAAAAGGTAAATAACACAAAATATTAGCAATTCATGGAATGAATGTCAACTATATTTGTGTTTCACATAAATATTAGATTATAAAACAATTTAAGATTAGAAGAACCTCATAGAAATGCAACTTTTCTTTAGCAGCAACATGGGACAAAAGAGATATAGCCATGATAAATAAATATTCGTACAAAGTTGTTGGACATGTTTTCCATTGTTACAGCCCTACAAATTAAACTGATTAGTGTTTTTGACTGTTGCTCTAGACCACAAATAACTTCCCAGCACCAAATCTAACATCAAATGATGCAGGTAACTTCATTTTTACATTATGGATCCAAGCCATCTGAAACGTCCATATTAGCCCTCTCTGATCTTTCTGGCTCACATATTGAGGCTGTGCCACACTTACATTTACTCCTCTCAGTAATCAGTAATCTAAGTCAGAAACAACGAGGTTGCCATGTGTTCATTAACAAAACCATTAACATGTTAATTTATTACAAATATTTACACATATGACAAACCAAGCCCACACATTAAAATTGGTATAAGCAATCAAGACATACCTAAAATCAATTTGCATAGACTGAATTAAATGAAGCATAGACAAGGAAAATCAACATCTTTGGAGGTAACATGTGTGTCATTTATGGACAGAAGTGGGCTGTGCCGCAGGATAGAGACCCCGGAGAAGAAGGATGTTTCAGGAACTTCAATAATCAGAGACCTGCCCCGTTCTAAAAAAACAAAAAGCACTTCATCCAGCCTCCCCGCACAATCACCGGCATCACTTCAAGCAGACTGACACCATCTTCATTATTGCATCCCTGGAAAGTAATTCACATAGATCAGACATCCAGATATATAGGTATGATTGACATTTTGATTCAGAGCATTTCTGCAGCTGATTTTAGTAAAAAAGGTGTTTGAATGACAAACCTCACAAACGGGATGTACGACAGACTGTACCTGCAAACAAAGCACGGTTTATGTCACAACTCAGTAGTCATTTCAGACTGAAAACAATCACTTAAAACCCACAAAAAAGCAATTTTGACTCACCAGACAAATGCCAAGATTTGCAGGATGCAAAATAATAAAGCAAGTCCAAAGTTCTTCCACTGTAAGAAAAAGAATAAAGTTGCTGGCTGAGAGAGAGATCAGACGTGATAAGGTAGCCTATCATGTTCTTAGCAAGGTAGATCGTAACTCTTATTCTGCTGAGCTCACTCACCCAGAAGGCTGCGCAGAGAGTCAACACGAGGCAAGTCTGTCGAAAAGAATGGGACAAATGATACAACATGCTGCTTGTACAGGGCCATTTGTTGCTTGTTTTTGTAATACATATTTTTTTTAGCACATGGGCTTTCACTCAACACATCAAGAGACCAGTCATTTTTTATTCCATTTCTATTAACTCCCCCCCCCCACAAAAACGAACAAGCTAAAATGTCAGCTTGGGGCCCTCCTGGTGGTTTTGGGGGCCTAATGCAACCGCATAATTAACATAAAGCAAGAAAGGGTCTTAAATACGATTCTGAATTTCAGATTCTTACTGGTTTTAACAGATGCCATCACATCCCCCCGATCCTGACTTCACTGCATTTGGCTCCCTCCCCGTCAATTTAGAATTGATTTTAAGATTTTACTGATCACTTATAAAGGCACGCCTGGGTCTGGCGCCAAGCTATTCATCAGAAATACTGACCCCATATGAGCCAGCGCGTAGCCTTAGATCCTCAGGTAGGTCTCTCATAGTCGTTCCAGAGTCGAGGCTTAAATCTAAAGGTGACCGAGCCTTTGCCATCAGGGCACCTCGCCTCTGGAACAACCTGCCTGAAGAGATAAGGCTCGCAGAATCAGTAACCTCTTCTTCTTAAAACCCATTTTTATAGACTTGCTTTCACGTGAAGTGATTTTTATATTATTTTATATTGTTTTGTATAATCTTTTATCTTTTCATTTTTTTAAGTCTATATTCTTGACTGTTACCTTTTGAATTTTGCTTTTGATCTTAATCACTTGACTTGCTTTCATATTATTTTGTCATTTTTATATTATTTTAAATTGTTTTTACTCAGTTTTATGTATTGCTTGGGGTGCTCTTTGCTTGTTTGTCAAAGCACTTTGTAAACGCAAAGCTTTTAAAGGTGCTATATGAATAGTTATTATTGTGAACTCAGGAGCAGTGTGCCTAATTCCTTTGTGTTGTGTTGCCCCAATAATGTTCCTTTAGTCATCTGTGGGTAGGTGAGGCTGTGTGGGCATGTAACAAGCAAAAGGAAAAAATTGTGCACTCACGAGCATAATTGTGGTGGCCAGCGCTCTTGTTTTGTCACACATCCTTTTCAGCTGCTTCAGTGGCCCCATCAGAAACATGGTGCTGTTGGGACGGGGTCACTTTTAAAAGTCCACCTTCGACATGCATATGCTGCCCACATTAATGCTAACTGCCTAAAACTGCTTATAAACCCATCATCATCATCATGAGCTGCTGTAATCTGATTAGTTCTTGTTGCTGTGGCCACTGACCTGGACAGAGCACAGATGTTTCCAAATGTGTAAAAAACGATGAAGAGGGTGACGCCGATCTTGGGGATAAAGAGCATACACACCCCCTGCATTGACAGACAAGACACAAAACAAACGAACGAGCAAAGACAGCTGATTCGTGGCTGTTTGACCTCACGAACAAAGTGCAGGTTTCATCCCTGAGCTGCAGTCGGCCCTTTCAGGGCAGGTCCTGGTTTGTGCTGCTGCCAAATGCGTGAGCATCACATCTTCCAACATTCCTCGGGGCAAGCAGAACCAGTAAGACCGCATCAGCTCTCCCGTGTTGCATGGAGCATCAAACAACAAAAGGACATTATATATATTTATATATATATAATAAAGAGATTACAGAGCCTTACCAACACTGTGCACGCGCCCCCCACCACGAAACAGGCGACGAAGCCCTTCACGCGGGTGCCCCAGCCTAAAGTTGAGGCTTCGTTGACAGTCTGCGTTAACAGAGATGGATCAGTTAACACGTCAGCTGAGATTTCAGGTGACGCTCGTGTTGGTATTTAGTGTTTACCTCTAAAATGGTCCGGTCCTGTGTGCGCGCCTCTTCACCACTTAACACCGATTTTAGTTTATCCATGACGGGAGAGCCCTTAAGAATCGCCTGGATCGGTGGATGCGGTGGATGTGGCCGTTTCCTGGAGTGAGAATCCGCTGTCAGGTGTCTTACCTGGCCAGGTGGACGACTTCGGGTTAGTCCTACCTGAGCGAGAGGTCTCACTCTGATTAGTTTTTCTTTTGGGCGACTTCGGGTTAGTCCTACCTGAGCGAGAGGCAGCAGACACAGATGTCTCACTCTGATTAGTTTTTCTGTTTCTTTCCAACCACAGTGGATCAATTCTTAAAGCACAGCAGGGACAGGTATACCAAAAGCTTAAAAAGAGTTAGCAGAGGATATATCTTGTGTAAATTAAGATTCAGCGTGCTTTAGAAGCTGCTCAGTTTTAATTCTTGAATTTATTTGATCCATCTATTTCATGTGTGTACTTATTTTTTTGTTTTTGTACTATCCCCAATGTGACCTGATATTGTTCTGTTGCTGACTGTTACTGCTACACCGACAAAAGTATTGTAACTATCATGTATAACGCTGAATTGATTAGTCAATTATCAATCTAGAGAAAAATAAATAATATTCCTAAGCTTTTCAGTATTGAGGTTTCTCTGTTTTGACTGAATGCCTTTGGATTTTGGACTGTTGATCAGATAGAACACATTGGACTGACATTTTATACCTGATATGTTTATCAGTTAATCGATAACAAAACTATTTACATATATTCAGCTCTCTGTTTCAGGTTTGCAGCACACCAGACTTTGTTGGGGCAGTTTAATAGCCGCCTGAAGCTATTACCACCCCCTGCTGGGATTAATCTGTGATGCTTGAGTGATCATTTGGTGTTATTGTAATATACTGTGATTTTAAGAATGTAGTAAGGAGTAGGAAATGTTCTGTGTTGTCCCAATAGATGGCCATATTTTGTTAAGGCATTAAACCATGCTGAATAAAAACTACAAAAAAGAAGACAATAACGGCAACCACAATGTAAAACAATTTAAATAAAATTCTTATTTTTTTTGGCATTTGAGTGACTCCGCTTCCTAACATTATTACACAGAAAAAGCCCAAATATGTAAAGACATGCTTTCAAGTAATTATGATGTACTGGCAACAATGATTGTTTTCTCCACTAGATGGCACTACTGAACACCAAAAGGTCTGACAAGAAAGGTTTTGGGGAGTCAAATGAAAAGCATGCAATCCATAAAAAGCTTACCCTTATGAGTTCATGTTCACTTATACAGCATGTGCAAATTATTAATGAGAAAACAAAAGATATGACAGAGTATAAGAACAATACATAGCAATGACAGTAAGGCTAAAGGGGGTGTACAGCTGATTAAATAAGGCAGAGGTAGAGATATATATTCCTAAAGTAAAGCATCCAGAAACCATATCCTTATCCCTTTTCTGTTTGCACGCCTTGCCTCTAGTCGTACTGCTGCTGGATCTGCAAACATCATATCCCTGATTTAAATGTGAGTCACAATGTACAGCAGTCGTCTTCATAAAATCTCATCTTCTGACTCTGGATCCCTCTCTCTGTTTTTCAGGAGTCCCATTTCCATTGGAGGGGTCCTCTTCAATCTGGAGCGAACCACACTACAGAGCAAATACACACAGCGTCTCACACATCCACTGTAATGCGAGGGTGCTATTTGAGGCACTCATGTTGCTATTCCCAGTGTGGATGAGTCTGCAAGACAGCAACTTATGGGATGTCTGGTGAGGAGCAGGTTCTTACCAGTTGATGGTGCAATAGAGCACGCCCACGACGAGCATGGCGAAGGCGAGGTGCCAGGAGTAGCACATTGTGACGAACATCATGTTGTTATGATCCTTTAGGTCCCACTCGGAGCCATGGGGAGGGTACAGCACAAAACCGATCTGTGGCCAAAGAAAAGGCAGTGTCAGGACAGGAGTTAGTACGCACTGCCATAAACGTGAGCTCATATACATGCACACATTCAGATTTACCTGCCAGAACCAGCTTCCCTGCAGGAGAGTGAGGGTGCAGCGCAGCAGCTCCAGGACGATGTTACCTCGGTGGAACGTCTCCAGGAAGGCAACAAGAGCGTCGCCAAAGATGGCATAGAGAAGGAGCTGGTGCACATGGACGTCCAGCATGCTCCTGCCATGGAGGTGGTAGAAGAAAATAAATCCTGCAAAAACAAAGAGACAGTCATCACCCATTAATCTCTTTTCAGTTACATACACACCGTGACTGCATTTTTGTTTGTCATGCAGCTATAATAACACATTCGTGTGCACTACTTTGGGCGACTAGTCTCCTTTGATGTAGTAAAAAAAATCTGTCAGCGTAGGACATACTGCATGTCCATGGTCTAAATCAGGGATTCCCATCCAGGGGTAGGCTACTTATACCCATGGAAATATCATTGTGTAGCTCAACTAATTTGGGAAAATTTAATTATTGAGTTCAAATAGTTAGCTATCTAACGTAATGTATAATTAGCTGACTACATGACTGAAGTAATGGATAAACAGTTGAAATAGCTACATCAATGGAATGAGCAGTTGGAAAAGTTAGCTACAATTAATGGATTAACAAATGGAATAATTAGATAAAAGTAATGGTTAAATGGTATGAAATTGTATGAAAAATATAATTATATAAATAATATTAACAGTGTTAAATAATATCCTGTGTATCAATTCCAAAGAACACATTTGGAACCTGACGGGCAGCGTTAATGAAGGGGTACTTTCATCTGTTCATCCGAAAGGCACGTGGGGGCGCGTCTTAAAAAAAAAAAAAAAGGATCGGGAATGGTCCACAGAAACAACGTCAAAGGGAAGACTGGAAAATACAAATGTCCCTTTTCTTACCTTCATTAAAGAAGGCAACAGCCAGCATTAATCTATCCAGAGCCAGCGGAGCAGCCTCTGTGGTGTGGATGATCAGAGACACCATGCCAGCCAGGCCAAAGAATAGATACATGGTGGCGTGCTGCCAGTTCATCAGATGTTCCCAGTGTTTCTCTGCAAAGTTGTACAACTGGAGCTTCGGCCCATCTGCTACAAACTGCTCTGCCAGCATCCCTGGGGAGCACGGTGGAGGAAACACCCAGATCTCCTTTATTAAAGACTGAATACTGTAAAACACATGTTTGTGTCACTCGTTGCCCATACACTGTGCACTGTCATTAAAGTTCATGAATCTAAATTGTGCTGGACTCATGCAGACCACTCCAGAGTAGCAAAATTCAAAACATGTACGGATGCATTAAGAAGCTCATTTGAAACCATTTGTTTGTTTTTAGAATTTCGCATCGCTCACGGTTTATGTTTTGTAGGTGAATAGAGAGAAGACCTACTACTTACCAACAAAAGAGAAGAAGAGCATGACAGAGCTCTCGATGATCTCCAGGCGGCGCTGCGAGGCTCTGCTGGCCAGCCGAGTGGAACCTATAGTCTTGTTCCTGCGGGTGGCGTGCCAGAGCGTGTGCTTTGCTGTCCACCAGATCCCAGTCACCAGGAAGAAGCTTCCGGGGAGAGCATGGCCCTTGAAGTTTCCCATGACCCACGCTGCCTGAATGTTAGGAGGAAACAAACCTATTAGCAGCTGTTGTGGATAACTGCAGAGTAATAATGAAGGGAAACCATGACACCGATTTCTACTCAGCACGAATCAGGGTTTATTTTTCTCAACATCGCCTGTATGTTACATCAACAAGTAACATAGCTTGGTTTCCCTTAAATGCAGAGAGTAAGTATCAAAACAAACAGGATAATTTCACCTCTACATGTTACACAAAGTGTTCTTCCTGGGGATGTGTCGTATTTTTAAGCATGGCTGGCAAAAGTGAAGGAATCAGAAATGGGAAGGGAAAGGTGGAGGAAGTGGAGAACAGCATAATCAGGCATAATTAGTGTGTGTGCTGGCGACAGCCCTTCAGCTGACCTCGGAAATAAATGTGTCTTAGCAGCAGTGTCTTTACCTTTAAACATGTGAACCCTTTAAGTCTGCTTCACCGCATTACGCAAAACAGCAGTTTTCCCTCTTTGGGCTCAACAAATGCCCCCTCCGTTAAGCGACGCTGATTGCATGTTATCCTCTGTAATGATTAGCCTTTATTTCCTGGACCATCAAACCTGCGCCTGATTAGCGTGTGCTGGTGTCCGTGGCTACAGACCAGGCTGCCATCGTCTGCTGTCTACCCCCACACGTTTTATTCTCTCAAGGGAACAAAGCGTCTGACCAATAAAAGGAAAATGATCAAAAACACGCAGGCTTCCATTTCAAAGTCAGCCCCAATAGCAATAAATAATGCTTGGTAAACTCTGAGAGCAAAGCAGGCGTGACATCAATAGTGAGCAGAGAATAAGAATAAAGTGCGTCTCTTTTGTGATGGAGATGGCAGACAATATTCTGCCCGGCAACAAAGGGAACCTTTTGAAGGAGGACATTCAATACAAACTGATTGTTTGAGATGTTAAATGCACAGATGCTCATCTGTGTCTGACGGCCCTTTGCCTCAGTAACCTCTCCAGACTGACGAAAACACTTCAGTCGCCATGGCAATCGCTCGAGTGCTGCTGGAAGACTCTTCGGTGTTTGGCTGATTTACTCATCAACAACATCTGTGCAGGTAGCCATGTTTCGGTCCCCCACACTTTCACGTGTCGAGGATTTCACTAAATAAATACACATTTTATTATAATAAGTGGTGGACCCCGACTGCCATTAGGTATCGGGATGAAATCCTTGGACCCATTGTCAGACCCTATGCTGGTGCAGTGGGTCCTGGGTGATTTTATTTTTCGCCCATTGAGATCTGATGTATTTTCAAAGTGTTAATTTTATTTTTTTGAGCAGTGTATATAGTATATATACAGTGTGTATGTGTGTGTGTAAAAGCGATGTATTTTTTTCAAAGTATGCTAAATGTACTCAAGTACTCATGCAGAAATAAAGGCTCATTTGATGGTGTTATACATACATATATATTTTACTTTGCAGTATGAGAACTTTCATGCAAAACATATGATCTGCTTTTAAAATATAATACATTGTTCAGTGCACACAATGTCACTCTTCCAAGTCATTACTGTCTGTAATTGAGTCAATAAAGTCTTATTTTCTTTAATAAAAGTGGAAGAAACGTGACACTGCAGTAAGAATATTTCAACCTATTTTGAAGCAGTTTCAAATATTTCCTGCAGCATTCTTCATCATTCTTGTGTAGCAACCTTCCTCATGCTGTCTGGTTACAGACTCTCCCATTTCAGAGCACTGTTTTCTTGTTAAATCAACAGCTTCAAAAGTAAAAAGTAATTTAATGCAGTATTACTTTTTCATTTGGTTTAAGAAAATAAACCATTTTTAAAAAAGAAATTATGTTCAGAAATGTCTTCCTGGGGGTTGTGCAGATTCAACTTTCATTACGTACAGTAGAATAGTTAAAATTTGCTCCGTCTAGACCAGCTAGCTGCCACGGTTCAGCTTTGTTGTTATTATATGGTACAGGATTGCACAATGAAAGGCAGTTGTACCTCGTGCTACACACACAGAAAATGCATGAACAAACAAAATTATTTTAAATGGGAACAGAAATAAAATAGAATACAGTATGTAAAAGTAGCACTAAAGGAAGAAATAAAATATGAAAATTAAATTATACTTACAAAGAAGCTATACAATACATACATACATACATACATAGATGTGTACGTAATTAAATATAAATGTAGTGGAGTGAAGTAGAAGTAGAAAGTAGCATCTCCTCAAAATTCAGTACTTGAGTAAATTTACACCACTGTAACAGACTAATGTTAATAAAGGCATTTTTTTCCTGTGAATAAATCATTGATGTTTTTGTTTTCTCCCCAAATGATAAATCCACCGGAAGTCCAGTTGATCTTGTCGTCACCTCGAACCGGAAGAGCACGCGCTCGGACACGTTTTTCAACCACATGACTGTGTACAGGTACGCCCCGCCCCCCGAGCCCTCTGATTGGCTGCCGCGGGAGAATTCCCATCAGCTCCCTTTCCCGACGTGACATATAAAATGTCCCGTGACTCCTGCTGGGCGATGCTGTTCGCGTAGTTACTTCACTGCGGCCTCATTCCTGCGCCCCAGCAAAGGAAAGGTAAAAGAAACAAACAACAGCAACGCACGCGTGTATCTGGTTTTAATTCCGCTGGTGTTTTCAACAGTCTTGTCGCGTTCTCGGCTCTTTAAGAAGCCGTTTTGTTAGCTTGTTGTGCTAACAGCTTAGCTAGCCAGTTTCCGAGAACGGCTCATCACGTGACCTCCAGGTAGCCAGGTGTTCGTGTTACTTTGCCGCCGCCAGCTCGCAGCAGCGGAAACCTTTTTTTTTTGTTTGTTTGTTTCAAAGCGTGAGTTCGATAAAGGAGCGGTGTTAAACCATCCTCTTGTCATCCGCGCAGGACTCCCCACGGAAGGCCAGGACATGTGTAAGTCAACCTCCCTGGTCCTGCTCGGGCTGACGCTCGGGCTGGTCAGCGCGTTCCCCTCCCAGCAGTCGGACACCGGGAAGAACTGGGTTGTTATCGTGGCTGGATCCAACGGCTGGTACAACTACCGACACCAGGTGAGCGGGGGCGGCGTGAAACCACCCGAAACTGTCGCCACAATGTCGCCTTATCAAGTGCAAACCGCGTGACTCGATTGTTTATCTTTTGCTATCCGCGGTGGGTTTTTTGTTTTGATAAGATCTCCTTATGCCACTTCCCCTTTCTACAATACATGCTCTCCCGGAGTTTCTTCCACTCTCAGGGACTGATTGCCTCTCCTCTCCTCCTTAAATGCCCCCCCCTGGCTCCCTCTTAGGCCGATGCGTGCCACGCCTACCAGATTGTCCACAAGAATGGCATCCCAGATGAGCAGATCGTTGTTATGATGTACGATGACTTGGCACAGAATGACGAGTGAGTTGACTTGTGTTGTTTCTGTGCAGTGTTCCTTTGTGACGCCGAGACCTGTCGCGACCCCACTGTGTGGTGTGTGTGTTCCTTTCTTCCCCCGTCTGCACATCGGTGCACTGTGCAAATGTCTAGGTCAGCCTTGTTCACGTTAAACACGGTTCCTAATAGTTAACTCGGCTCATTATTACATTTGCCTTCGCTCTGTTAAGCATTACACGCTGCCTTATGTTGTGTATTCGGAGGTGCTGTATGTAATTGAGCAATAAAGTCGATATACATTATAATGAGCTTTTGATAGGGTCACATCGTTATTTCCACGTGTCGTCTGCTTATCTGTAAGTAGAGCTGAAACCGTCTGTCGATTTTAGATGATCAACAGGATATTAATCTGCAACTGTTTTGATCATCGCTTTGAGTCCTTCTTTGCCAATAACTTGGCTGATCGAGATTTTATTTGTTTTAATATTGGGAATATCTGCTGATGCAGGCGTATTTAAATTCAACATTTCAGTAAATATGACACACTGAAATAACAACTGTAGCCAACTAAATCGGACACTTAATTTGTCATGAGATACTTGATCCAAATGCTGCAAGTCCTGGTTCAAAACTACTGCGTTAAAGTTTAACTGGGAGAAGAGCAGTAGTGGAAACGGATCCATAAGTGTCGGTGGGGGTTAAGATCACTGTTGCACATGGTGACTAAGACACAGCGGCGTTAGACAGTAATGGTGGTGACTGGTCAGTTAGACCAACTCATTCACTTCGCTGCTGCATATTATGAACTTAAACCTGCTTGATTGTATGCGAAAGTAATTGTATGTGTAGACCAACCAGGTTTAAGGTAGTATTTGGAGGGGAAACAATGTAGGCTCTGCATGCTAACTATCTCCAAAGAGTTAACTAGAGCTGTATATACATGCATGCATACATACATACAGTTAATCTAAGGAATATGGCTGTTGTGCTGTTAAAGCACTTTAGTTTTGGCCGATGTGTGTGCGTGTATCAAAATGCCTCAACATAACACTTCAAGTTATAGAAGAGTTATCCGAGACTTATCTCGGTATCATAATCTTGTATGACTTGACATGATTACCAACATGAATTGGCTTTGTGGTTAAAAAAAAAAAAGCTAACTTCTATTTTAAACAATGCAGACAACAGTGCAGCTTGCATGATTTCCCATACAGACAAATCAATTGGCTCTGCTACTGATAGCAAAGGTTTTCACCTTTCATTGATTTTTTTTTTTTTTTTTTACTGCAGAATATTTGTTGTATGATGAAGTGGTGATTTTGTATTCTCGATGAATCGTTTTTTATGTATAAAATATCAAATAATAGCAAAATATCTGTTCCTGAAACCCAAGGTTGCGTCTTATCTGTCTTGTTTTGTCCGACTAACGACTCAATCACATGAGACAAAGAAGTTTCACCTCATGAATTCCTGGAACAGTGCAGTTTCTTACAGATTACAGACATAAGAACTCTTTATAATGTTACAGAAAGTGATTCTGCGGTGACATGGGAAAAACCTGACCTGTGAAGCTGTCACCTGCTGGGTGACTCATTCATCTGTTGCTCTGTCATCATGCCAAAGCGTTGTCAGGCATTTGCGCTTCCTCCTGCGACTCTGACTCATGTTTTTGTTTCCAGTAACCCCACCCCTGGCATATTGATCAACAGGCCGAATGGCACAGATGTGTACAAGGGTGTTCCTAAAGACTACACCGGGAACGTGAGTGCCTCAGTGCAAACGTTTGCACTGAACGGTGCAAATCAAAGCTCTAGCATAAATGTTTTGCAGTGCTGACATTAAAACAGATTATTTTGAAGAGACTTTTTGATTTCGGACCGGTTGTTTTCCTGCAGGATGTGACCCCAGAAAACTTCCTGGCTGTGCTGAAGGGTGACACCTCAAAAGTCAACGGTGGCTCTGGAAAAGTGTTGAAGAGGCAAGTGATGAAATAAAACACGTGATGGAGTAGTGAATCTCTTGAAGAGATGGTGCCAGACAATCGAGCAGCACAAAATGTGGTTTATAAAGATGTTTTAATGCTTGTCTGTTTGTCTTGGCAGTGGCCCCGATGATCACGTGTTCGTGTACTTCACTGACCACGGGGCGCCTGGTATTCTGGCATTTCCAAGTGATGATGTGAGCACTTTTCTACTTCCTGCTCTCGCTGATGCTTACTCATGAGCATACAGCACCAAAAACATGAGCTAGGTAGTTTAATAGTACAACAGTTGGTTCCTGTTTTTTCTTTTGTCAAATGATCAGTTTGTCATCCTGCCAAATGGCTGAGCAGAGAGACCGAACTATAAAATGATGGAATCAATTAAAACTACTATGTGTCTGTATATACTGTATATTCCATTAGGCTGTGCAATGAACTACAACTGTTAAAAGTAATTTTTTAATTCTTTGTCTCTGCAGCTCAATGTCAAAGACCTCCAAGAAACCATAAAATACATGCATGAAAATAAGAAATACAAAAGGGTACGCAGGAACACGATTTTCTTTGTTGCATGTATATGCATTTACATACCAAATAATCAGGTGATGACAGACTGTTGAAATATCACATCATAAACTGTTGTCTGGTTGTTGTGTTTTTTTGGGCCATGCAACGTCCTTCCTCCCGCACACTCACAGATGGTGTTCTACATCGAGGCATGTGAATCTGGGTCAATGATGAGCGACCTGCCTGCTGACATTGATGGTGAGTTGAACTTTACCTCATCAGAATCACTTTCCTGTAAAACCAAGAGATAATGAAGTTGCACCGATCAATAAAAAGTGTCAATGAACCACTTGAAACCTCAACACAATCTTGACTTTTCCTCGTGACCATTTGATGCTGACGACTACAAAGCAAATCTCTGCCAAGAATCCACAGTTTAAGCTCATGTGACTTTCTTTAACAAGTTATGGGCTAAAGAAACATTTGTCATGGTCAACGCGTTCCTCTGTTTGTGGACTTTAGTTTTCGACTGTTGGTCCCTTTCTCTTAAGTGTGTAGTCAAACACTTGGGTCAGCATTATGGCTTGTGGTCATTTGTGAGCTTATTCATTCTGTCATGTGCTTGGCCTCATGTGATGAACCTAACAGGACCTGCACAGGACACGGATCAAGGCTCTGCTTTTATTGTTTTTAAACCAGAGAAAGTTGTGACACACTTCATCTGTCTTAGAGTGAATATGTTCCAAAACCTAAGTTTGCTTTTCCTCTGAGTGAGTTTACGAACTGTCTTTGAAATGTTCAATCTTCAATTTGCTACCAAATGTATTGCACAACATGAGCATGTCTTGTGGTTTGTTTTTTTTTAGTTTACGCCACCACAGCATCCAACTCTCATGAGTCCTCTTACGCCTGCTACTATGACGAGAAGAGGGACACGTACCTGGGAGACTGGTACAGCGTCAACTGGATGGAGGACTCCGATGTGGTGGGTGACGTTTACCCTCTTGAATCACAGCACTCGCAGTATTTTGTCCCTATGAAAGATTTGTCCATTTTTTTTTTTTTTTTTTGTCATTTTGAAACCTTAACATTTCAGTCCCGGTCAGATCAAATGCAGTGCACATCCTGTAATGGCTTCACAATGAAGGCTACCCTGTGTTTCGCCACAGCAGAAGAACATACTGGGTTTGCATTGGCAGGAACTTGTACAGCTTTGATACAGTGTTTGGAGAGTAAAAGTAAACAGTGAGGCTGATACCATGGAGATACAGTTACGTTCAGTATTGCTGGATTACGTGCCTCGTTTCCTGTGCAGGAAATGTAATTCCTGCACAGAAATGGTTGATTCCACCACCATCAGTGCAAACTACTACAGAGAGAAATATTTACTGAATGTAAATACATTAAATTACTATTGTTGAAGAAATGCAGACCATAAGTATCGAACAGAAAATCTTAAGCGTTAAAATGTTTTGAGTGTAATAAGTATAAAACTGAGACATTTTATTGTCATTATTGAACATCAGCTGAGACTTCGCGTGCTTTCATCTGTTATTTGTTTATGTAACGTTTCACTGCTTTAATCTCCTGCACTTTTCAACATTTCAACTGCTTTGATGGCTTATACATTGATATTTTCTCTGCTTTAAGCTCTTGATTGTCAAATGTTAGTTACTACCTTCTGTGCTCACATACAAACTTACTCCCTGCAGGAATTTTCAAATGCCTTTAGCGACTGCTTTCGGCTCTGAACCCCTCAGTTGACACTTTAAACTCTTTCAGTATTGCAACTGACGCTTCAACTGCTTTTCCATTGCATTCAAAGATGCAACATTTTAACTTTAAGTTTATTTTAGCATAAGTAAGCAATTCTGCAAGAAAGAAAATCAGAAGTTTGCCTTTTTTCTTTACCTGTATTTAGATACAATCTAATGGTAATTTTAGCACTCTGTTGGTGACTGATATGAAACTGGACAATAGCGACTCAGACTATATGAAGTCAATTAAAGGTTTATTTGCTGTTCCAAACACCTGGTGTCAAAAGGCAGGGACAGGAAAAGGAAGTGGTGAACGTTTCCAACAGCAGCAACCAGTGGTTTGGTTTTAACCTGCAGAATACAAAGTGATGGCACCTGTGAGCCTACAGTATACAAGCATCCTGAACTTCACCTACAGAAAATATAACGGGAGTACAAATCACGCTGATTTGTGATTTCTGGGTTGAGAAATTGATTTTTGCAGGTTACTTTGTTGTCTTGGAAATATTTTGTTGGTTATTCTATTAAACCTGTTTGACGTTTGTTGTTCACATTGTGCTTCCAGGAGGACCTGCAAAAAGAAACTTTGCTGAAGCAGTTCAAGATCGTAAAGAGCCACACAAACACCAGCCACGTCCAGCAGTACGGAAACAAGGTGAGAAAATGACTCAACGCGGGTGAGGAGCGAAGTGTAGAAGTGTAGAGTTGATGTCAATCTATAGTTTAGGGTGTACAGTGTGTTTTATTTGAAGTCTAGATGACTGGCAGAGTTGTGACGTGGAGGGGAACTGTAAGGGAGAAGGTGTTTGTTTCCTGCCCTTATTTTGAGACTCCTTTTTTGTGTTTCTTCCTTTTCTATACAGACTCTGGCCAAAATGAAGGTTATGGAGTTTCAGGGTAACCCCAAGGCAAGTGGCCCACCCGCTCCTCCAATGACCCTGCAGCCACTTACAAATCAGGATCTGACCCCGAGTCCAGATGTCCCTCTGGCCATCCTCAAGAGGAAGATGATGGCCTCCAATGATATCAGAACTGCAAGGGGGCTGCTGATGGAGATCAGCACCCACCTCAAGGTAAAGACTGATATTTCTCACAGTATTGCCTGTTTCAGATCCTCCGTGGATGACTTTTCGAGCATGCCATGCAAATCAGATTATCAGGAAGATTTAACTGCACAGATTGAGCAATTGCCATAACGGTTCTCATGTTACAGATTTCAATGTGTGTATGTGTCTCTGTTCAGGTCAGGGAGTTGATGGCTGAGACAATGCGCCAAGTGGTTGAGAGGGTCACCGGCAATAAGGTCAAGGCTGACGATGTTCTCAACAAGAGAGACGAACTCTCTCAGCATCGGTGCTACGAGGCTGCGCTCAACCACTACAAACACAACTGCTTCAACTGGCACAAAACGGAGGTAGAGCTGCACAGAAGAATCCCTTGTACACATTTAAACTAGACTGAGCCCCCCCCCCCCCTTCGGTCCAAATTTAGAACGTGTTGGTTTTTAACGTAATGGTTGATTAGTCACAGTTTTGGCAGGACTCCTCTGTAGCTAATGGTTGAAACTTAATCACATGTCAAGCGTCTGGTTCTGCTTAAAAAGAGGAAACTCCAGATCTTTTTCACATGCTATTCATCAGCAGGTATTGGACTAATATTCATTCATTCTTTAACCAAAAGAGACTCGCAGCAAGTGCAGAATAAGCTTGACTTCATACATTTTGACTTTATGAGTCATGTTCTTGAGTGTAACACACATAACACATTAGACCTCATGCAACAACATTTTATCTTATGTAACTTAAACTGTTTTTCTGTGAACGTCAAGTTTGATCATTACGTAACGATACCCCAACTTGTAATATAAGGCTACCCCACGAAAAATGTCAAGAGTAATATGAAGAATTTCACATACAAGGAATTTGACTCCAGTTTTTTCACTTCTCTCAAATGTTAAAGTTCGACTGTACAGGAAGATAGAAATGGACATGCAGCTAAAAACCAGGAAAACAAAGCAAAACAGGTGAAAGTAAACAGAACTATTATGCACATAAGTAGGTGACACCTGTAGTGCACTCTATTTTATACATGAGTGTTATGAGCAAATGTTGGCATGAGAGTAACTCTACAGTCCTGACCTGAATAGGAAGTCTTATTTAAAAGTAAGTGGGGTATATTTATTTATTTATTTATTTTTATTTAAAGTGGTAGCCCAAAACTAATGCTCAACTTTCATGCAGCTGTATGGGTTTATTCAGAAGAATTCCCCTTTTCACTGGAACTGCTTGACATTTTGAGCACCACGAATGCAACAGGGAGTTAACGTTGGCCATTAACATGTTTAGTACCTCAAACTCTGGGGACATTTCTGACACTTGGCATGTCCTCTTGTGTTTTTAGTATGAATACGCTCTGAGACATCTGTACGCTCTGGTGAACCTGTGTGAGAGGGGATACCCTGCAGACAGGTATGGTGTACTTCCCACTTTATATGTAACCTGTCTATTTCTGTTGTCTTTGTGGTTTTTAGGACTCTGATTAAATTGTAGGCAATAAGATGTAATCGGAGTAATTTTAAAGAAATAATTTTAAATTGAGCACATTGCATTGTCCTGTGTGTCTTGACATTTTTGCTATTTTTCTTGTCAACAAATCCCATGAAGAGACAGGATCCAATCAGTATTGGTTTCAAACAAGTACTCTCTGTATATGTAAAGCCTGATGGTTTATTCCTCTGTGCCTCAGAAATCATTGCTGTCCTACTGAAACTAATATTTCTGTTTCACTCTGCAGCATCCTTCTTGCCATGGACTTTGTGTGTCGCAAGTAAAAAGGTTTCTGCAAATATGTGAAAGCATCGCATCAAACTGCGTCTTCCACGTGGGCAGGCCTGAGAACACAGCCGCATGTCTTTGCACTGCTTCAAAATCAATTTGACGTTATTGTTTTTATCAACACTACTGTTTTCTTTTTTTAAATCTATTGATTTTTGGATTTTACTGAGACTTTTTTGAACTTGGTTTTTATGACTTGCGCTATCACTGAATGGTTTGTAGGTGATATTTTACTGCTTCTGATTATTTTTAGGAATATAGTATAGATGATAACTTGGAATTCATGTAAATTTGTTTTGCTCAGCTTTATTTGTGGTATAGAAGGCCCTGGCATGAATGAATGTGTGATTGACATGTAAATGACATACCATTAAACACTGACTACTGAACCTCAAGAAACTTTGTAACGTAGGCATCTTGAAATAAAGGACAGACCAAAACTGCTAAAAAATGACTTATTTCCAGTGTTTTTACCTCTGCCACATGCTTGTAATATCAAAATGACACATTCTGGGGAGGTTTATACTTTGCCTAGTAGTATACTTTACACATTGGCAGTAGCTAATCTTAAAAGGATTTTCATGGTGTTCAAATAATTCTACCTAAGCCTATTTTCCTGTGGTGAAACAAGCTTGTTAGTGTTCACGTCTCTGCTTCCTGATGGACTTCAGACTCGTATGCATCCTCTGTTATCATGAACCACTGTCAGCTTTATGGGGATTTTGGCCTCCCTGTGAGCTTGTTTAAACACTGGATGCATTTTATGGGATTTTTGTCATTCTGCAAGAAGACTTTCAAGCATATTTGGTGCCTGATCCAACTCAAAATCATGCTTTGCCCACATTAATAAAAAAAAATATCCTCTCCTTCCCCTTTACATGTCTTACATCTAAGATTTTATATATAAGTGAAAGCAATAAGACGATTTCAAATGACTGAGCCAGAGAAGACACATACACTCCTGTGATTCCATGGTATTGATAAGATTCTATGTTTAAGAGTTTTACCCAATGTGTGAGTGATGTAAATGCAAATAGTGATTTGACTTGATAAGATGAATAACAACCAATATAAGATTTATTAATGTGAAAAGGGTTTCAAAGGTGTTTAGTTAATTTCACACTTAACACAAAGCACAGCAGAGGTTGGATGGGACGATATTAGTTTTGCAGGTATACAATCACAATCAAGGGGCGGCTGTGGCTGAGGGGGTAGTGCGGTCGTCCATTAACCCCAGGGTTCGTGGTTCGATCCCAGCTCCCGCTGTCCGCATGTCGAAGTGTCCCTGGGCAAGACACTGAACCCCG